>CAKAKR010063581.1:0-35041 GCA_916700685.1 Adelosebastes latens | reverse complement strand
CCCGCCCGCCCGCTCTGAGTGGACTCTCACGCTATTAGCACTACGTCAATTGCTCCGACCGTCGAATAATGCCGTGGGTTGGTTTACATTGGAGTTCGTGGAAAGCCCGGTTAGTCACATACTGTGCTAAAGGGTGCCTCCGTACGTCGGTTTCCGATGCTGAGGGGCACTTACCAAACGGCGGTGCACTGCATCAAAAAACAATTCCTGTTGATTTCAATTAGACCACTACAGGGGGCTCTGTCAAAAAAAAAAAGTCAGGGTCATCTGGCAAAAACGTTCAAACTGTAGCTGCAGCAACATAGAGTTCAAATTCCTGATAAATGACTTTGGAACGCAAACAGCATAATTCTACTGTTTACCTTGCACTCATCAAGGATAAAGTGATAGTCGCCGTGGTAACTTTCCAGAGCTGTAAGATCCTGTCTCATTGTATTATCAGTAGCTGTCGTGCAGTGTTTTTAGCATCTGATAAGCCTTAAAATGTGTGGGTGTGTTACTCAAACTGGACTTTCTGAATTGTATTTCATCTTCTCAACAGTACCTTTAGCAGCACGCCCACACCAACACAGCGAATGTGTTTATTTCTCTATCTATTTCTTTTAATGCAGTGCTATTTTTGGTCTGAACATGACCTGATATGTTCAGACTTTGAGAATGGGACATCACTTGTTCAAATCACTTTTTGAACAAAGAATTTAAATAACTACCACTCTCCCCTCTAGTAGGGCTGCACGGTTATGACCAAAATGATGATGAAGTTATTTAGATCAATAATGAGTTCACGATTATTTATCACAATTATTCATTGATTTTAGGGACGAAATATTTTTATTGCACTTTCACATTTAAATCAACAAAGTGTTGCTTTCACTTCCATGCTGTGCTACATTCCTGCTAATTAACACATCTTTGTATCAAAATAAGGTTTAAAAGTTCTTCACCTGAATTCGGTGCATTTTCATTTAGTGAGTATTATATAGTATATTACTCTTCTACTCTGGACTGCAGCTGCAACATTCAGCAAGGTTTTTCACAGGCTGCACGTGCACCCTGCAGCGGCATGACAGCTCTCCAAAAGAGAAGCCAAAACATCTCAATTGCCCCCTGGTGGCTCCATTTACACGTCAATATCACAGTCATGGTCATTTAATTTTGGGAAGCTAAAATCGCAATAGCGATTAATTTTTGATTAATTGTGCAGCCCTACCATCTACTTATTCTCCATTTCGTCTAGCAAAGCTCAGTGGCCAGCAGTGGATAGCTACAGAAGAACATACTGTATGTGCTCAGCAAGACTTTTCCACAGGTTAAAAAAGTGAGAAGAATTACTCACATTGACACGATTGATTGGTAAGGACTGACTAGCCACTGTGGGATTCCTCTGAAACTTGTTATCTAAAATTGTGGGAATTGTGTTTTCAGCAAGTCAGTCAGTGTGGCACCAAATGTCTCTCACTAAAGAGCAAAGCCGTCTAAAAGAGCCCACATCAGACAGAGGAAGTGGTTAGACACTCCACTTTCCCAGCTCATTGACTTCATCGATTTTCTTAATCAAAGGCTAAACTGATTTAAAGACCAGTGCTGTTACGCAAGCCTAAAAAGATGTATTAGGTTCCGTCTACTAAACAGACTTTCATCTAGCAAGTGAAAAGAAAACACATGTTGTTATGGACACAGACAAAAGTTCAGAGTAGTAATATTTTGTCAACATATTTGACTGAACCTTGGCCTGTGTGCACTGGCGAAAGCGGATGCAATCAAAGCCCACAGATGGTGAAAGAGACAGAAAAACACAAGTTACAAGCAGAATGAGATTCTTAAAACCAGCCCTGTTGACTGTGTCATGACCCTGTGAGCTGAGTGAAAATAGATTGAAATAATGAAGCTTACAGCCCCTGTCCTTTGGTAGACTTTTAGACTTTTATATAACAGCCCATATAATTGTGCCTTTAGATGTGGACCCTGTTTTCATTCCGCTGGGCTAAAAATCAATAAGTGCATTTAGATTAGTTTGTGAAGTATTGGTTAATAGTTTTCTCCTACAGCTGGGTATTTTTCCCCATCTAGCATTTACAGAGTTCTTGAACTTTAATACTTGTTTGTTGGATCGAAAATAAAAACTAACCTTTGGGAATTAGGACAAATGTAGTTTCATACTAGATAATGAAAACAAAATTCTTCTAAGGGATTCAAGAACCGGCCAAGGCCATTTTTCTCCAAAGCAGTCATTCTCAACCTGGAGGCTGAGAGGCTGAAATCCTGCTGGTGGAATACAGAGAGAACAAAGGTTTTATTTCAAAGCTAATTTCAATTTTCTGGTTAATGCGTTTCCCTTCTGAAATAATTAATAACAGACTACAGTATGCTCTCTAGTCATTCAATGAAACAGACTGAAAAGTAGCAAATAATCATTTTGTCTTTCAGTTTTTCCTCTGATATGTGTATGCACAAATAATCATCCCTTTTACTTTATAGGTCCCAAAGCCAAAAAAACAAAGCCACCAACATATTAATTTAATTCTTGCAAAACACCTCCTTTTGTTTGTCTTCTTTGCAGGTTATATTGAGGAAGCGTGCATCATCCCCTGTCCCTCAGACTGTAAACTCAGTGAATGGTCCAACTGGTCACGCTGCAGCAAGTCCTGTGGCAGCGGAGTCAAAGTTCGCTCCAAATGGCTTCGAGAGAAACCTTACAACGGTGGCCGGCCGTGTCCCAAACTGGACCACATCAACCAGGTAAAGACGCTGAAACTGAAACTCAAGCTCAGTTTTGAAGTCTGAATTGGTGGCTGAGCAGGAGATTGAGGCCTTGTCCTCACGCACATGGGTATTTTTTTTATAAATGTAAGCTTTTTCTATTCGGTTTGGCCCTTTGTCCACACCAAAACGGCATTTTAGGTCACTGAAAACGGAGCTTTTGAAAACTGAGTTTTCAGCTTGTAATGTCAGAGTGTGCGCCGTTATCTCCTTTGTGATAATAACTAATGAGGTGACATGTCGTGCAACGGCGGCATAAATACATCCATTAACGGCGGACGTGGCCAAACAACCTTGCTAACAGGACTCGTTACATGTTTACACATAAAAGTGCAGTTACTATTCCACTATATTGATGATCAGAGGCGTCAGAATGTGCTACGTAGGCCACTGCCAATGTCACCGGTGTGTGTGGCCCAACCTGCCCACTGGCTTTTACAGCGCTTCAAATGTTTTTGTGCTTTTGTCTGGATGTTTTTTTGTGTTTTTTTTTAAACCATGCTAATGTGGATGTGATTTTTTTTTTTCAGAACGAAGGGGGGAATACACCATTTTCAAAAATACCCATATACATGTGGACTAGGCCTGAGATAAAAACCAGATTCTTGAATATTTATTAGCTGCGCTACAATATATTTATACTTATTACAAGCATGATACACATTATACGTATCCAACACTGGAGAGAGGGAGAGAAAGGAATTAATTATTAATGAATAATAAGCTTGAGTCTGCAGAGCTTTCCTCTACCTTCCCCTCATTATTGCTGCACTCATTTTTTGCTGAGCAGCGACAGTACAAAAAGCATTGGGTGCTATAAATGGATCCCATCCACCATATTAATGCCCCAACGTGTGCCAGTTGATACCTTAAGGTTTCCATGATTTGCAAAAATGAAATGCTTTCCAGGCCTGTGAGCATCAGCAGATGCAGATTAAGGTTGTGTTGATCTACGCCTGCCAGTGTGTGCGTGTGTGTGTGTATCTGCTAAGTTCACACAGGTATTTATGCCAGAGGCTTTTCTGATTATGTCCTCTCGAATGTTGCATTAATCATAGGTTCTGCACTATATGAACAGTTGGCATATGCTCATTAATCCGTCTGTCTCCTTTTAATCCACCCCGATGCTTGCTGGATGTGACTCATCGCTACAGGCCCAGGTAAGAGCTGCTTTCCTCAGCTATTTGTAAATGTAGTCGCAGATGTTAAGTGTCACTGATGTCAGTGGGTCACTGACAGATAGATGTAAATAGTCACAATATCCTCACTGTAAGTAAACAAGATACTATCAGATTGGAGTTTTATTTATACTGACATTTCTCAGAGTCAGAAATAATCTTGTTGGCTGAGTTAAACCTCTGAGAGCTGAGCCAAAGAATCACCGTGTATTAGGCAAAACTTAACTGACAAACTTGCAGGGCTAAGAGGAAATATATTTATAGAAATATAGATTACAGAGGCCACTTTTTTTTTGCGAGTATGATGATTATAACCATGAGTTGGCTCAACCCAGAAGGAAAAACTACCAATCTGCTCCCTTTGACTTGCTGTTGTATCTACTTTAAAGTATATCGAGAACACGTTAAGCACATAAATAATGTTTTCCTGTCCTCAGGTGTATGAGGTGGTGCCGTGTCAGAGCGACTGTAATCAGTATGTGTGGCTGGCCGAGCCGTGGAGCGTGTGGAAAGTCAGCAACGTGGACTTAAAAGAAAACTGCGGCGAAGGCGTCCAGACCAGAAAAGTCAGGTATATATCTAGCCGTCTGTCCTACTAAGTTTATATTCTTTATATACTGTACATTAGTAGATACATTAGTAGATACATAACTATTAATAGTAGTGTATATTAGCGCTGCAATGGTTAGCAACTGAACATTGATCATCAAAAATGCTGATAATTAATTGCTTTTTTAATTAAAGGGCGGGTCCATCTGCGTTATTTTCTGGGTTTTTCAAATGGAAATGCCCACTCAGCTGATAGCAAAAAACATTGACGTAGGTTAACACATTAAGGTTATGAATAATGTGAACACTAGCACAAGCTGAGTCAACGTTAGCTGTGCTAAGTTTGGAAATGACGGCGAGGTAAAGTGGCTGTGGACGGGAGCAGCAGAAAATCGTATTTTAGCCACCTAAAAAATAAAATTGATATAAGTTTAAGTGTACGCTATATTTAGAATATTTTCACCACTTTATCTTGCCGTCAGACAGCCCTTTCCGACGGAGAACTGTCTTCAAAGCCACCAGACTCCATTGACAAAAACAGTTATTTTACCTCGAGAACACGGGAGTTGCTGGTCTACCGCTGCCTCGATAGGTTATAGTTTGTTTGTGTTATTATGTGACTTTCGGATCTGAACTAATGTGGCGTCAATAGCAATACTCCTGTTTGCTTCTCCCTGTAAGTTACTGTATGTAACGTTAATACACTGACTAGGATGTATCCTGTATATACTGTATTATGTAGCAGCGCCATCATGCAGAAACCTCTTTATCTGTAAAAAACAAGCAATATGAAGACATCACCTTGGGCTTTTGGAATATGCGATGAGCACTTGTTAGTTACGTTTATTATAATAATTATTAATTAGAAAAAAATATATATTTGTAGATTAATCTACAGCAGTTGCAGGCTGTCAGACCGCTACTAAAGCTGACACATGATAATTTTTATTCAAATTTGACTGCTTTGTGTGAAGTTATGCACGTTTTTGGAAGAAAAAAACATGCAAAAGATCTGGGCTAACCTGTCTATCATAATTCAGCTGACAGTCAACAATCGACACACTGCCAAATCCTTTCGGGTGGAACTCAAACTTTTGGATTTGTGTTCTGCATGATGCCAAGACACACATTGTAATTAGACTATATAGACTCACAAGACTGTGATTAGATGGTTAATGAGGCATATAGAACCAAACATCGTGGTCCTGTAAAAACAGTGGATTAAAAACACATACAGATGATAAGACACAGGGACGTCATGAGATATCAGCATCCGTGTCCCTTGTAATGATCAAGTGTTATGGCTTTTCATGATTGTTTGTGGTTCAATGCTTAGATGGCTAATGTACAATCACAGTGAGTAAAAACTCTAATGACCTCAGTTAAGTCTCTGCTCTTTAGAGCAGGTGACATTATCAGTGAAAATAGTGTCAGTCTCACCTCCTCTTTATCTTCTCTGCTGGAGGATAAAAAGCTGTAATTTGGATGAAGAAATTCTAAAAATGTGGCTGTGGCAGTTGAGGAAAGCCAGGATACTGTATCCATTTATGCGTTGTAATGTTTTAGATGCATTTACTTGGTTAAAACATAAAATGAAAGTAAAAAGAAGGGTGCAACTTACTTTCAGGTGTTTAATTTAACCAGTCTGTGTTAACATTGACCCTCTATAGCCATTGGAGTTTGTGCAGGTCTCTAACTTAACGTTTTTCACCACCATCCCGAACTTCCCCAACAAACAATTTAAACCGTTCCGAAGTAAATGCTGGCCGTCCCAATTATAAAATGACAAAATAAAATTGTTCCCATAATTAAATGTGATGCATGGCATAAATAAAACACCATGGAAATGATTAAATTATATATTAGCTTACACGCATTCTTTGATTTATTCATATCGCATGCATTGAATTCATAAATCAATTTTAGAGAGCGAGATTGTCCCCGTCTTTGTCTTTTGTCTCTTCCGCGGTACGTTTTACCAGTTAGGCCGGCAGTGACACCAGAAAGGGTAAAATCCTACCACCCCTTCGGGATGCCATTGTAACTGTCTGACAGCTGCAGTTCATCTTCTCGCTGTGTGTGCTCGTGTTAGTGTATGTGGCAGAGTGCTTGCACATTCCTGGATTGTGTACTATTGCAATTCTACATTGACAACATTGTCAGATTAATGTTGTGGTAAATTGCAGTTGTATTTATTTTATTTTAGGCCAGGTCTACCTTCCTACCCGCTACAGTCCCAAAATGTATTTTTTATTGTTACTGATAAAAAAAATTTCCATCCCCTGGAAGGTGGGACTCCTTAAGTTAGAGCCCTGGTTTGTGTTGCTGTTGATTGTTTTTTTGTTTGTTTGTTTTCCATAAAGTTCGCCTGAAGTGTCCTTCAGACGAACTTGAGAAACACATAGGTGGTCAAGTACTTCATGTTCTTGCCAACTCTGTATCCAGTTAAAACATAATGTCTGACTCTTTTGTTCTCTGGAGCATAAAAGCAGCTAAAATAAGGTCAAATTCAGTGTTTGTCCACCAATCCCACAGGTGCATGCTCAACACCATAGACGGGCCGTCGGAGTCTGTGGAGGACTACCTGTGTGACCCGGAGGAGATGCCTCTGGGGGCCAGGGAGAGCCGGCTGCCCTGCCCCGAGGACTGCGTCCTCAATGACTGGGGCCCCTGGAGCCGCTGCAGCCTGGTGAGAGCTGAACCCGGATCAGAAAGCAACAGCTCAGCTGTCTGGCACAGATATGGGAACGTCAGACTTCTGTGAAGCCCACTGAGATTTATCTTGATATCTTTTTCTTGTCAGAAATATTTTCTCTGAGGCTCAAGGAATTCAAAGCGTAGCTGCACTGTATCATTGTGAGCAGTGTGTGAATCTTTGTCAACAGGTTATTTCTTGTCCACCAAGGAGGAATAAAAGAGATATATGAACTGGGAAGCAGGAGAAAAATGGCTTATATATCACCTATATTACGCTGTACTCACTGTGCATTCAGCAGGGAAGGAAGATGATTTATGATAAAGACTCAGAACTCCTGAGCAGATTTCCAAATTTACATTTTGTGACACACACACACCACCCTCTCTACATCAGCAGTAATGTAGTGGCAAACACAAAGCTGGCTGAAATATTCCCCTAGCTTGTGATCAGTATTTGGCAGACAACCACAAACAGTGAAAGTAATTAGAAATGTTTGCAGAAAAAATTTGATTTATGATAACATTATTTAGTAAGATAGTCAATGCCACGAGGAATTTAGTTCGTAAACGTTGATGGTAAGAGAGTTAAACATGAGAATGTATCTCGCTCTAAATCGTGACCTGAGAGTCATTTCCCAACTCACTGTAAAATATGAATACTTTGCAAATTGAGTTTTGTAAAGAGACACCGCCCCCTAATTTAATCACAGCAGCAAAGCACACACCTACAGGCTACAGCACGTACGCAAGCTTCGTTCTCACTTTTTGCAAAAACATGTAAGGTGTCAGAACATCTTGTTCAGCTCCTCCGCCCCTGACACCTCCGATTCGTGGTAAAAAAAAAAAAAAGCCATTTTAACTGCTCTGGTTTCACCTGCTGTTCTCACAGCAGCACCCTGGCCATTGTTAATCACACCCCATTCTCTCCCAAAGTGCTTGACACACCGACTTCCCACAATTCCAATCTCGTATTGGAGTCTGCAGTGGCACCAGCGGGGCCTCTTACATGTTTTATTCATCGTGCCAGCGATGGAGTTATTCAAAAAGGCTGTCATTTTCTCCCCCAAACTCTCTTCTTCACAAGCAATGACCATGTAGAATCTGATGGTTTACTATTCCAGTACAATATCAGTTTCAGCCCTCCTGTCATTCCCTGCTGGAAAATAAATTAATTCCACATTCTGGGAATGCCAGGAGAAAGGAGGGAAAGGATTTTTATTTATTTATTTTTAGAAATACAACGATAAAACATCCCTCCAGGGACAAGGCCTATGAAGACTCTGGGAGGATGTTTTGACATAAGAAATATTACTGAATTGTTGCCCAATAAGCTGGGAAATGATCCAAAAGTGGGCCAATTTGTAACAGTTCCAGGGATATGTCTGTATTCAGTTCTAATCACCCTCTGCAATATGGACTGATTAGTCATTTACACATTTTTTAGAAACATGTTTGTCCAGTTTTTAATTGCGAGTGTCTGTTGCAGCCCTGTACCAGAACCAACAGTCGAGTGCGGACGGCGTACACTCTCCGGTCGCCCACTGTTGGGAGGCAGTGTCCAGACACGACTGACAAGGAGCCGTGTAGCCTGAACCTCAACTGTTTCAACTACTTCTACAACATCACAGGTAAAGGAAATGTAAAGTCATAAAATCACAGTGGACAGGATTCTCTTCTCTCTGGAAGGTCATTGAAGGTACTAAATGCGAGATTGGGAGCATTTTTATTGCCTCCACACAGCTCTCAACATGGCGACAGCTCAGCCGGCAGCTAACGGTGCTAACAGTGAAAACAGTGGCAACACCGCTGACAGAGCTAGCAGTGTTAACCTGGGGAGGGGGGGGACCGGAGGGTGGCTGCTACAATTCTGCAACGGTGCCGTCGGTTGGTACGGTGTTATCAGCTGTAACCGCCGTATGAGAGCAGTGCAGAGAGGCAGCCATGAGCTAGCCAGTGGGGCAAGCTCACTTACACTCGCGGAGAAGATCGGATTACAACACACACAGAGGGAGAGCGACTTCCTACTCTGCTCAGGTAGACATTGCTCCTCTATATCTTTACATAGCAAATAGTTGTTTGCTGCCATATTAATGCTTTGAATTTCGCATAGAGAAACATTTTGTTTGTGGCAGACGTGTGTTTCCTCAAATCAACGGTGCTGCGCGTGCCTTGTTTTTTGAATGGAGCAGGTTTTTGGGCTGCTGCCATGGGTGTGTCAGGATGAATGTTTCTCAACTTTAACCAAATCACCAATATGAAAACAGGCATTTTGAGTCTTTAAAACTTGGTTAACATCACTTTACTGTAAACTCATCTGTGGTTCATGGGTATTGAGGCTGTTAAGCCACTGTTGAGGGGAGGAGATAGGGATAGGGAACTTCCAAAGGAGGCCTATTTAGATACACCACTTACAGACTTAGTATGGTGGGGGATTAAATGAGGAATTTTTGCGGTCTTGTTTTTTATGAATACAGAGGGGTATTAGTGATGCATACGTATTTGTATTTCTTTGGAGGTTCTGCACATGATGAATCTACATATGTACATACATGCATTTCATTATTATTAGTGTGCAAATCAATTGGTCACTTATCTGATTGTTGCAATAACAGAATGCAATACATACTTTTTCTTACTACTTTGATGTATATGTATTTGTACATGCATACATACAAACATACATACATACAGTACATACATGCATTTTCTATTGTTAATGTGTAAATCAATTGTACACTTATCTGGATTGTTGCAAGAACAGAATCTGACATATTCTTCTAATGACATGAATTGTCTTGCTACTATTGTTCTTACTGGTATCTGGTTTGTGATGATGTTGTTTTGATGATCCATATCAGCTGGTTGGTAATCACCAGAAGGTTCCTGGCTGCTGTTTAAGAGGGGTTACACCCACAAATGTCTCAGAAATGCCTAAGGCTGAAAAGCGTTATTATTAAAAGTATTACATACTTATTTAGGAGTGCTGACGACTTAATTTGCCACTTATCTGTTTTAATAGCAAAAGGAGCAATCGATAGATGTCTCATCTATTTTTTATTTTCCAACAGCGTTATCACTTTTGTTTCTTGGGTTAAGATGATTGCGAACCTTGCAAGGTTTTATTAAACCTTATATAGTATAATGATGATGTACTGTAACCTCTTTTGAGTCTTGTTCACAGCTGCTCTTTGCAAAGCTCCTCTCTGATCACAGGCTAATTTATTGTTTGACAGTTGTATTTCAGTGTAGCTCCACGTTTCAAGGGAAGTATGTGTTAACATGCTTATGTTTACATTCTGGTTGCATTATATTCAAGTATAGTTTACATATTGAAAGGAAATATGGGCTCTTATTGTGAAATAGGGCCTTTTTTTGTGAAATAAACCGGACGTTTTTTTGGTTGTTGTAGCGCATCTGACGTGATGGAAAAGATGGCCGGCGTCAATAAAGGAGTTGGTGTTTAACTTCAAACGTTACGTTCTTGTCGAATAACCGTATGAATGGGCGGTCATTATGATATCTACATTCCAAATCACATACCAGTACTTTTTCTTTATACTTTTAGTATATACTGCAGCTGCAGTACATACTGTTGCATGCAGTATGCATACAATTGGGACATACTACTTTGTCATAACATTGTGCCTTGAACTTTGACCCTCTTGCTCGTATCATTACGGGTCAGAATAGCCAGAAAAGCATGCTGGCTTGCATGCAGCAAAATGCGGCCGGATGTAGCAGGACATTCTGGTATTTTTGGCACATTGCGTTTGACATACTATGTATTGGGACATTTTTTTCTGGCATACTAAATAGTATGGTAATATGGGTATTGGAACACATTGTATGTTTTTGCTGCAGTTACAACCGTAAAAGCCTTGAAGATGCCAATAACAAGTAAAACATTTGACTGTTGGCCACGTTGGGTTACGTACCATGCTCAGTGTCACCTCTGTGGTGACTGCTCAGAAACATTTTTTATTTACTTTAAACTGCTTTAAACTTTAAGTAACTGATTTTCTTGGCCATTTATTGGCAGCGGAAACAAGTTGTGAACATTGACATATCATCACCTTTCATATTTATATGGCAGTAGCTTAGAACACATGCAGCAGTTACGGAGCAACATTATCATTCATTTGGAGTTGTGTTTCTGGCCACCTGGTGAATGCAAGTCCAATATTCACTCTCCTTTTACCTCTGTTTTTGGTCTCTACAATCTTGTGAGGGAAATATCTGTCTCTTTACCTGCTAAATGCTCCACTATGTTCTCCGGCTAGTCGCTGACTGTGTCTGCTGTTCGGTGCTGAGCTGGTAGTGTACAGTGGGTTTTTATAGCTTTTTCTCTAAAAAAAAAAGGCTGCTTGCTGCGGCCAAAAACGACACTATAAGAGTGGTGAGAGTGAACATACACAGTAAAGCTATGGACCGGACAGCTGAATGAGGAGCTGAAACTCACTATAAAGCTCCGTAAAGCCGAGGGAAGCTGCAGATTCAGATAATAAATCTCTGTGATAACTTTTACACTGTTTTCACATTGTTATTTCATACTTTTGTATCATAAAAAATATAGATTTTAACTGCTTTAAATGGAAAGATTTCCAAAACTACTCAAAGATTTGAGCTGGCAGCTTTCCCGAACTCCCCTCTCTGATCTGCAGGATATCACACCTCCATATCACATGTCACAGAGGCTACTCTTTCATATTTCATGCTGGAAACTGTAACAAACTATTTCAATAAAAATGAAAAAAGGAGAGATTGGCAGCGTTCCTATATTTCATTTGGATTTGTTGTGTTGCCTTCATAGCTGCTGCCCCACATTTCTCAACCAGCCCACCCTCCTCCTCTGTCTTCCCTTTGTGTTGTTACACTGGGAGACGTGACATATAATCCCTACTGCTGGGTTCACAGTGGTATACAGGCATCCCAGGGTATATGTACATAATATACGAGCAGAGATTATTATTGGGTAAAGTGCTGTTTTTTTTTTTTCTTCTTTGTTGATGCTGAGACCATCCAAGCTGCTCCTTCCTTCAGTGTTTCTCTGTTTCTTGTTGTCTCTCTCAGTCTCTTACTGTCGCTCTTTCTTGTTGCAATCTCCCTATTTTCAGTCCCCAGAGTGCCACAAAGCTCCTCGGCAGAAGGAGACACAATTCCCTGAGTCGAGCTTGCAAACGAGCTCACTGCAGCTAAAAACAGCCACTCATCTTTGTCAGCGGATGGCACACTTCATGAGTGATACCTCAGCCTCCCTGTTGTTGCAGAGTTTTTTTGGGTTTTTTTTTAACAACAGCATGCGCGCTGTGGTTATAAAGGCGCCTGCACCCAAAGTCTGGAATAAAATGTTGTCTTTCCACTTCACTCAAATCATTTTTTGGGAGGGCCAAGGTTCAGCCTCTTACAGCTCTGGATTTTTCTGGCGAGGTTATTTGAGGAAAACTTATATTGATGTTGCCTTTAAATCCTGGTTATTTAACTCAAATCTGACCGCTTGGCCACACAGCTCGCTTATGATGCTGGCATGAAAGGATACTGATGGCAGCCAGATTTATTGGATTTAAGTGAGCTGTTATAAACCTTCAATGACCTCTTTGCTGACAAAGTAATCATCTCTTATCAACGGTGATCTTCGACAGCCAGAAGCTATTAAGAGTCTGACTCCAAACACACAACAAAACACACAAACTGATTATTTTAAAGCAGCAGTAGGCAAGATAAAAACGTTATTTTTATAAAACGGTCACTATATCCTGACAGTAGTGCATGAGACAGGTAATCTGAAAAAAAAATCATGTGCCTCTGTGTCCTCCGGTGTCCTCTGATGCTCCTAATGGCATCTGCAAGATTTCACAGACCGGAGGAAAACAACCAATCAGAGCTGAGCTGGAGCCTTGCCGTCTCTGAGCAGCTGTCAATCACTCGCAAACTCCGATCAAACGGTCAAACTAGGCAGCGCTGATCAAATATGAATAAATATTCTGTTACTGTAATGCCTATTTCTCACAAATGTTTTAAGAAAAATCTTTCAGTGTACTGTTTAGTTGCAGCCCTCCAGCCGGAGCAAACTTTCTAATTTTACAGCTAAACAGTACACTACAAGATGTTTCTGAAAACATTTAAGGTGAGAAATAGGCATTAGAGTAACAGAATATTGATTAGTATTTGATCAGCGCTGCCTAGTTTGACCATTTGATTGGAGTTCGCGAGAGATCGTGAACCCAATATCGTGTATTGTATCGTGAGCTGAGTGAATCCTCACACCCCTAGAAGGGAAGTGTGGCAGAGAAAAAAGAAGTATGTCGTGCAACAAAGGCAATGTTAAAATATGGGAAGCACAGGGCGTGCTCACCATTCTGCTGAGTCATCTGTGAGCCCATAGTGTTTAATTTATATGCATGGCACGCCCATCCTAAAAGATCTATCCACGGTGCAGTGAAGGCATGAGAATTTTAGTTTGTCAGCAACATTGCTGGTAATTAATGTGATATTGCAGGGCTGTGTCAATACACCATATTAAAAAATCTACAAATTAATTGATATTTCATATAGATATCCTAGTATTTTTGTTTCCTGGAATCCACTTTATACCAAACATATAAAACCTTGAGCTAAACAACTTTCAAAGTAACATGAGGCGACATGGTGTGACATTGCGTGGTGTGCATTTCTGTGTGTTCACCCTTAAAAAGCTGAGACACACCATGGTTGATCCTCACTGTCTGGGATTTATTCATTCTGAAGTATAAAGAATTTGTGACAGCTTACGCATTTGAACACTTTTGAACAGCGTCTCCTTGTGTTTTGTCCCGCCACGTCATCCTGCTTCAACTGGAAAATACATCCAACCACAGTAGCAGAACACTAGTGAAATGCTGCTTCCTTGTGACTTGAATAAATGCTCCTCTCCTTTTGCTTCCTGCTCCCGTCTAAATCACGACTCCCTCTCACCTGCCTTCCTTCTCTGCTCGCACCCAGGGTGGTAAAATCAACAGCAGCCACCTGCCGAACACTGGCAAATATTAGCTGTGTGTGGTGAAGTTGTGTGCTCTACTGACGGGTAACTGTCATCATGTTAGGGTCTGTGTTGCTGTTATTTCAGCCTGGCACCTACAGGCCTCTGCAAATATTTATTAAGTGCTCTGATGCACTGATATTGACAGTTTTTTTAACATTAACAGCCAAAAATATAAATATGTTGTGTTTCTCCTCAGACTGGAGCACATGTCAGCTGAGTCCTAATGCTGTGTGTGGGAGCGGCATCAAGACCCGGATGCTCGACTGTGTCCGCAGCGACGGCAAATCAGTCGATATAAAATTCTGCGAGGAGGTGAGACGTGCAAAAATTCATCAAGTGTCTTCTTTTTTTTTAATTCCCCTTTTGTTTTTTGGCCAGTTCAGTTTTTACTTTCTTTCTTTGACACGCTCATTTTTCTTAATGACTTAATCACATCACTCATTACAATATATTATCGTACCCTTGCAGTACTATTAGGCTTACAGCAACATGAAATATTCAGGAGTATTCCTTTGCAGAGATTGTGGTCGTTGCTTCAGGCTGAGCGTTTTATTCATCCATAATGTGTCTGGGCTCCCTGTAATTGTAGCCGGCGGGCTGTGGCAGAGCCGTCCCCACAGCTATTTAACCCTTGGCCCACTTCATCATCTGGCTCATTCACAAAAACACATTGTGTCAGAATGGCTTTCACAGCAGCCGCGATATTCCAACCTTGCTGGCCTGATGCTGCCCGGCACAGTCTGTCCCCTGCCAGAACAAAGGCTTCTGGGAATTGTAGTGCTGAGAGGTCAAGCTGCTGTCTGGCCGTAACAGATTGAGTTGGCTCTGGCGCAACGGTTCGTCTGTGTGTGCGAATGGTTTGATGATGTGTCATGAATTAACCTCTTCATTTCCTTCATGTGCTTCAGTTGAATTTGGAGAAGAAGTGGCAGATGAACATCTCCTGCGTGGTCGAGTGTCCCGTCAACTGTCAGCTGTCGGAGTGGTCGGCGTGGTCGGACTGTTCACAGACGTGCGGACTGGAAGGTAAGAAGATCAACTCAAATTGTACAAACTATTGTTGACATTTAGCTGGCATTTATATCTTGAGCAATTTCCAGTGTGATCAACGAACTGACAGGACTTACTGGCAGCAAGAATAAAAATCTGTAACCTTTTACTAGCAAGACACCGTCTCTAAACATTAGGTCACCTTTTCACCATAAATTAAGCATAATCTTACTATGATCACTGCACTGATATGTACTTTTATTACACTTTTCATGTGCAATAATTCAATAAAATCACAGTAAAAGCTAAAGCCAGAGCAAACACAGTAAAGAAATAAAACAAACAAAAAGGCACATAAAATATAAGCTCAGGGATAAATGATAAAACATCTTTACTTTAAAGCCAGTCTGTTTTATAAGATGTTATATAAAAGATGATGCCAAATTAACCAGGCTGAACTTCGTCACCTCATAGTCTTGATGGCAAATGGCCAAACACATCAAGGTCTTGATTTGCAGTGATTCAGCTCGAATGAGGTTATCCTCTTAAACCTCACTGATCTGCAGTCGGTTCAGTCCTTGCAAGGTCATGCTGTGCAGCCAAACATTGCTCAAAAAAATGTTTTTGAGACTGAAGTCTTGGGTTTGAATACTTCCCTCAAATCTTGTAGCTTCAGTGAAGAGTTAGAACATGCTGATACAAGCTGCTTATATTTGGTACTGTCAGGTAGTGTGGAATGAGATGATCTTAACAGATGTAAAGGTGCCCAGTGACGTATTGGTGTAAACCAACAAAAGTTATGTTTACAGTCATCCATCCATCCATTATCTGTAACCGCTTATCCTGTTCAGGGTCGTGGGGGGAGGGGGAGGGCTAGAGCCAATCCCAGCTGACATTGGGCAAAGGCGGGGTACACCCTGGACAGGTTGCCAGACTCTCACAGGGCTGACACATAGAGACAGACAACCATTCAAGCTCACATTCACACCTACGGGCAATTTAGGTTCACAAGTGGACAGCTCCCAAACACTCATGTTGAATGCATTTCCTTCCACATAAACTATTTGCAAAGTGTATTTGTTGAACATTTTAAATCCTGCATCATGTGTATACATGTTAACAATCTTGTTTTCTTCTTCCCTGCCTTTGTTGGCACATTGTTACATTTCTTGCCGTGTTACTGCCACTTGTATGTCAGTGGAATAGTGTGAAACCAATGGCAGGGCTGTGTATCGCGTTACCCACATAAATAAACAGCTCCATAGCGTTAACTACAGGTTATCTTCAAAGCTACATAAGGGAAAAGGGGGAAAACTGTATGTTGGGGGTTTAAAAGTTCTCAACATTCAGTAGCCTGATGGCAGACACATCTGCAATTCGGATCTCACCTCCATTAAACACACAAGAACAAGAAACAAGTTAATCAATTATGTCCAACAGCGAGGGTCACGTCTACCCCTGGTGGAATAAACTTGACAATGTCATCAAGCAGACGACAATAACAGCGTTAATGTAGTGTGATAATGTGAAGAGGCGGACCTGAGGTTAATTATTATGATTCTCTTTATGATCCAGTTGATATTCTCATCTAATTATTCTTTGGGTGAGAGCTGATCAGAAGTAGCTCAGAAAGCCTTGAACACTTGGTTTTGTGACAGAAAGGTTGTGAGTTCAATTCCTTACTGCATCTTTATATATATAATTATATTGTATTTAAGATCAGATAAACCTTTAATATCCCTGCAGGGAAATTGATTCTGAACTCCGTCCTGTAGTTCCACAGAAGATAAAATCATACATGCTACATAATAAAACATCCCAACAACACGTGGCTTCGAACAACACACAATTCATACAACACAAAGCCTCACGTAGAATTTGCACATACACACCCTTTCATGTTTCTCACACAAAAAGACATTTGTTTTGTGCATTAGGGTACATCTGAGAAAGCGGTATGACTTTTAGTTCACAGTCCCTTGGCTGCTTGTAACATGAAAGAAAATATAAGAGTCGACTTTATGATGTTCAGCACTAGAAGACAGCGATTGTACTTGGGAGCAACAAATTGTAAATGTATACATATATGAATTTTAAGCAGGAAGATGCAAGTAAAAAACATACATGCATAGGTCTCAAGGAGCCTGCATTCATTAAAACTTTAAAAAGCATGTTCACATACAGTACTGTTTGTCCCAGGTCTGTTTGTAAGGAGCCTATTGCATCAACATGTTTCTGAGCATGTGCAAGACTCCACACCAAAGTGCTAAAGCATGGTGTGGTGTGTGTGTGTGTGAGAAAAAACATGCATGCTCAGCAAAACGTACTTGCTTGGGTAACTTAAAAAGCCCCATATCAGACACTTCCTGCTCCCACTGGAGGCATTTGGCCAGAAAAACTCACTAAAGCAAGAGAGAGGAAGTGTCTATTTAAGAGTCTTCCCAAATGGCTGGCGAAAATTTGTCCTCCTGTTGCCTGGTTGTTGTTCCCGGCGGTTCACACACAATTGATTCTGTCCCATTACATCTTCCTGCTCCTCAGGGCTGTGGGGAGCGCTTTGAAGAAGAGCCGCTACAGCGATAGTTGCTAAATCATAAGGAATAAGATAAAAGTTTAAGAAAGGCTGAAGGAGCAAGAGGGGATCTTATTTGGTGTGTTTTTGTGTGTGTGTGGGATGTTCTCTTGTTGGAATACGATATGAGGTTGTACAGTTTGTGTGAATGTGTGGGAAGGCTGATTTGTGTTTTATGTGTTGAAAGGTGTCGTAGGTTGGCAAAGGTGTTTTCTGAAGTGAGTAGATTGCAGGCTAGGCAGTGCAAAAACGAGAGTGGGATATGCAACAAATAAAGGGTTCTGATATTTGAGAGTGGGCGGTTTAAAACAGGAAGACAGGAAGGTTGCATTTTAAAATATGTGCGTATGTGTGTGTAGGGTTTCTGTGTTGAGTTTTCCAACTAATTCATAGCTTCAATTCTGCACTTAAATCAAATGGTCTCTGAGGTGTTAGCTGCTGTAATGTTCTGGATTTATTTAAAGAGAGTTTGCTGATTGATGTGGAAGAAAAAACATTTTACTCAAGTGGACCAAGAACCAATCGAGATGGCAGGGAAAAAGTGCAGTATTTCTGGCCATTTAGAAAAGCCTGCTCTGTTAAGTGAAGTGCACTTTTGCACAGCAACATTAATTTAATGCCTTCAAAACAAACACATGCATTTAAAATAAGCTTTTTACAGAGGGAATGGATAAGTGCTGTGTGGTAAACCGCAATGGTCACTGCCTGTGCACCAAATCTGTTTGCATTTAGTTTATTGTGCAGAAAACGCAGCCACTTTAGAGTCTGTATATCTGTAGCATTTTAGAGAGAAATCAAAACCTGTTAAGGCTTAGCAGAAAAAAAAAAACACTTAACATCCATCTTCTATCATGCTGGTAAAGTACAAGACTCAAGTTTCAATACTGAGGCGGAGAATTAGTCGGATAGGACCCTGTGGTTGTTGTTTTTCTAGCTTGAGTGGTACTTAATTTTATCTATCTAAATGCTAATTGTTTTATTGAAAAAAAAATGTAATTTACAAACAATTAGGCACTGCAACCATGGCGATACAAATCCTTGGCATATAGAGTGCCGCAGGAATGAATCCTGAAACCCAGAGATGAGTCAGCATTTTTGCTCTTTTGTTCCCTCGTCTCGAACTCAATGGTTTTTTTTGAATGGATTTTAAGTTAGATGCCTTGAATAAGGTCTGTGGTTAAGGGATTTTAACGTTTTCTTCTAAGACATGAAATATGCCAGTAAATATCCAACTCGTGAATTTTGAATCTTCTACGTGTCTTCAAAAGGGCGGTTGCTAACAAGGGCGGCAGTAGCTCACTCCGTGTGGACTTGGCTTGGAAACTGGAGGGTCGCCGGTACAGAGTATCGGGTGCGGACTGGTAGTTGGAGAGGTGCCAGTTTGCCTCCGGAGCACCGTTGAGGTGCCAAAAACTGCTCCAGGGGCGCCATATTATGGCTGAACCTGCGCTGTGACCCCTCCTTGCATTTACACTCCAAAAATCATAAAAGTGGTGTTCATTTGTGAATATTGTCTTGCTGAACAAAACGTGTAAGTGTCAGAGGTTATTTGTAATTTATATAGCAATAATCCAAAATCCAATAGAAAAATCCCATTGGCTTTTTGTCGAGGGAACCAGTGCGATGTAACTTCTGGGTTGACTACAAAAATATGTCATCCCTGCAGCGCTCTATCGTCCGAAAATGGCACAAACCTTCAAAGAAAACTGAAGAGGAAAATACACAAAGGGTGAGTCAATGATAATTCACTGATGATGTCACTTCCTGTGTGTTTTCTCCAGGTAAGATGTGGCGGCAACGGTCAGTGGTCCAGGCCTCTCAGGGCGACGGCCGGCCGTGCCCTTCTCAGATGGAGCAGTGGAAGCCCTGCCCTGTCCGACCCTGCTACCGCTGGCAGTACAGCCCCTGGTCCGAGTGTCGGGTGGAGGTACGTCAATAAATCAGAACGTTATACCATAATCCAGGGGCATTAAATATTAATGATCTTATCGACCTCTGTCAGCTACAAGAAATGCAGCTTTGACAGATAGCTCAGCTGAGATCAATACACACAAGAGTTTGAGCCAAAAAGAAGAAATCAAGACAGAAATCTCAACACCTGGAAAAAATAATGGAGTCTTTAGTATTGATGAACAACCCCATCAAATCCCTGAGCATACAGTTATTTTGTGAGATGGACAGTAAAAATCAATCTAATGCACTTTTAACGCTGATACATTACTGTAAACCGATACCTTTGCCAAGAAATTTGACAGCCTGTACACTTCATTTTGAATTGTGAGCCACCAGGTCAGATTATTAAAGCAGTCTGCTGCATCGTTTTATGACATAAAACAAAACTTTGCAAGTATAGGCCTAGTTTTATGGGACTACAGGGGACATTTAACCTCTTATAATTAATTTAGGTCACTTTTTCCTCTAAATTAACTCCATCAAGTGTCCGATAATCAATTGAATACTTTTAATGTGAAGCAGTACAGTGGACACAAACCCTTGAGGTATCTTCAGGCAGTGATGTATGTCCACCAAAGAGATGGCAGAATCTTCTTTTTTGTTGATTGGAAAAAAAGAAGCCAAGAGTGTTTGAATAATTAGCATCTTTGTGCAGATTTTAATTAAATATGTGTGATTTTTTTTGCCTTTTATGTTAGAATCTGTACTGAAAACTTAAAACTCCTGTCTGTTTAGAAAGATTACTGTCCATCAGTTAATTAGTGAAAAGTGTTCTTGGTTGTGCCTAAATTTAAATAACACTGAATTTACAGAACATTCTCCTGATCAAGCTCTATTTATCAACATCTCATCCACAATGATGAGTGAGTGAGTGGTATTGATTTGATAATGGCAATCAATAAGAGATAGTGCCTTTTACCTTCCATTATATATCGGGGCTGACATGCCCATGAGTCACAGATTGCAGCTTTAAAAAGCTTAAAAGTGTCATTAATATTTTATACAGTTTGTGTTTATATGCACTTTGTAAAAAGTAGCACACATTAATAACATCAATTTATACTTTTAAAAGACATCATTATCATTCTCTCAGTTTATTGTAATTTGGACATAAAAGTGATCTTTTTATTATTAATGGTCACCTTAATATGACTTTGAGTTATCAATTAAAATGGCTGATGGACCAAATGTGCAGCCATAACTATAATTAACCAGTATTAAGCTGTCACCTAGCTGTAGGTTCATGTAACTCCCCTCTCTCACTGTGGTAACTCATCATCCTCCTCCTTCTTCTTCCCTGGTGTTCCCGTCCTGTCAGAGTGTGGTGTGCGGACACGGCATACGCTACAGAAACCTGTCGTGCTTCGTGTCGGACGGCTCCGGCGACGGCGAAGGCAGCTTGGTGGACGAGGAGCTGTGCAGCAGCCTGGAGCTGGCCATCAACGGAGACAAGCAGATCACCCTGAAAGAGGCCTGTACCCTTCCCTGCCCAGGTAATAATGCTGCTCAAAATATGGAAATTTTCAGCTTCCTGTGCTGCATGAGCAACCTTGCAAAGTCATGTCCAAACACAGGATATAGTAGATGCTTTACTAGCATAGTAAGAATGTTTTCGCAACCTGTATGTCATTGAAAAATCAGAGATTCAAAGCTTATACGAGTTGGCCGCAATTAGGATTTAATATTTTTGCTTTTTTTTTTATAATAAAAGTGTGACTAAAATAAATCATTAATTTCCTCATCTTTTATTTCAAATAATGAATCAGAAATGTCTTCAACCACACCAACAGTAGTAAACAATGGCAGTGATACACACAGGATTTATTTTTAGCCAGTCTATAAGTGCTGCTGACTGGGTGTTGTTTACATCAGTCCGTTGGTTTTTCAATAACCTTATGTCCCTGTATATAAAAAAGCACGTGGCCTCAGTATCCTTGAAGGGTTAGGGGCCCGTTAGCAGTAGCATTAGCTGCTAACAATCTGTGGTTGTGCATCAATGTAGTTGGAACTCTGAGTCTTGTATCGGTTTTCCCATACAAATCGATTCATCTTTACACCCATAGTCTTCAGGTTAGTGTAACATTGTACTCACCATTATTACTGTAGAGATTGTCGGTCTGTGGTGCTGAATACAATTTTCTAACAGAGTTCAGTGGAGCCATGAACATCTGAGACATATTTGACTGTGTTTGAAGTGACTAATGGGGACAACAATTTCTGAAATTGGTCCAGTATTGAGGGAGAACGCTGTAACCGGCGGCAGCAAAATGAGCTGCAAGTGAGCAGTGTCAATGTAACGTTACGTCCACAAAAAGTGCTTGTTTTTGCCACTGACAGGCTCAGATTATTACTTTAAGTATCTGACAACATTATGGAAAGGACCCTACAGATAAATAGAAACGTTTTTTCTTACCTTTTGTTTATTCTAGTCTGTATGTTATTGTGTCCAAGTCCCATCAAGGAGAATTGTGAAATCTGAATATCCGTATACTCTGGCTCAAATACACGATCAGCCATAACATTAAAACCACTGAGAGGTGAAGTGAAAAACATTGATTATCTCGTTACAATGGCAGTGGTTGGGATATATTAGACAGCAAGTGACCATTTTTAGGAAGCAGATCAAATGGTCAAGCATAAGGATGTGAGCGACTTTGACATGGGCCAAATTGTGATGGCTAGACGACTGGGTCAGAGCATCTCCAGAACTGCAGCTCTTGTGGGATGTTCCCAGTCTGCAGTGGTCAGGACCTACCAAAAGTGGTCCAAGGAAGGAAAACCGGTGACAGAGTCAGACCCAAGGCTCATTAATGTACGTGGGGAGCGTAAGCCGGCCCGTGTTGTCCGATCCAATAGAAGAGCTACTGTAGCTCAAATGGCTGAAAAAGTTAATGCTGGTTCCAATAGAAAAGTGTCAGAACACACAGTGCATCGCAGTTTGTTGCGTATGGGGCTGCGTAGCCGCAGACCGGTCAGGGTGTCCATGCTGTCCTAATGTCATGGCTAATTGGTGTAAATACAGGCGACCAACGGATTCAAAGATCTCATCCACATTGTTGAAATCATTTAAATATTCGGCCGTGACATTGAAAATCTTTTAGATAACACTAAGCTACGCTTTCTGTACTCCAACACAACAAACTCTGCCCGACTGGCACTCACGTTTCCACCATGGATGTATTCCACTATTCCACCATTGTCTTCCGGTAACAAGTCACCTCGCCAGATTTCACAACGACACTTCTCCTTGAGCGAGACTCTTTCCATAATGTCAGACACTTATAATAACAATCAGAGCCTGTCATGGAGAAAAACAAGCACTTTTAGTGGACGTAAATGACGTTGCCAGCTTGCCCCAATAGCATCATATTGCAGCCTGTGAGAAGCTGCCGTCTACAGCGCTTTCCCTCAATACTGGATCAATTTCAGAAGTTGTTGTCCTTATTACTAAGTTAGACACAAAAACATGGGAAAATAGGTTGAAAAATATCAAAGTTATATATTAACTAATAAAACAGTAGATTGGTGCTCTAAACAAAAGTCTAAGTGAAATAATCCAATACTGGCTTTCACAGTAGCTGCTCTCAGGTTCAACCAGCAAAACACAGAAGTCACTTTGCAATGCACAAGTCACAGTCAACACTTGTCAGCGGTGTGATTTATATCACAAAGCAGCCACTAAAAATACTTTTGTTACAGGGTAGATTTTATTATCTCCAACCAATAGCACTCAGTATCTATTCATGACCTTTAAAGTGAGAGGCAGGAGCTTACCTGGAGGCAGAATAAATGGACTACATTATGGCAGATGCTTTGTATAACTGTGCCGTTTTATGCAAGTTAAATTTACGGGTGGGTACTGTATTTCATTGCCTGTAGCCCTCTACTCTCCTCTGCAAGGAGCAAGTCTCCATCGTTCTCTACATACTTTCAGTTTTCCCCATTTTTTCCCAGTTAATGTAATGTCTATCCCCAGCTCTTACCATGAAGGATCTGAGATATAAATTGGCAGTCACTTCTTTTCATCTCACAGTGAGAGAGAAAGTCTCACATGAATAGTAGGGCAGCAACTAAAAACTACTTTCATTAATGATTCATCTGCAGATTATTTTCTAGATTAATCGATTAATCTTCTTTAAATGTCTTGTTTTGTTAGTCCAAAACCCAAAGATATTCAGTTTAATATGATATAAAACAGAGAAGAGCAGGGAATTTCCTTATTGGAGAGGCTTGAATCGGTATTTACTGCCAATTTTGCGAATTAATCAGTTATGACAATTAATGTTGATTATTTTTCTGGTGATCGATTAGTCGACTAATAGTTGCAGCTCTAATGAAGAGTGCAAAACACTAGTGCAGTGGTCAGAAGATGATCCCTCACAGACCTCCCACCAGCAAATGCTGTTAGTTGTGTTTGTTGAAGCGCCAGAGGCACCACTGTCAGGAACTGTTTTCTGTTTTATGTGGAAAGCAGAAACTATTTGGACCACCTGCTCTTTCAGTGAAATAAACCGAGAGGCAAATCCAAATGGAAGCTGTGACCCTTTCAATTCAATTTATTCCATTTGTACAGTTTAGAAACATGGAAGCAGTGAGAAAATGTGATTAAAACACACACACACACACACACACACACACACACACACACACACACACAGACACACAGAGACAAACAGAGATAAAATAACACTGAAAAATAGGGTTGCAATCAATAATCTGTGTGGGCAAGATAACAAAAACCCTTTAGGGTTTATACAAAAGACAAGATGGCAAGCTGAGCGACAACCTCACTGAATAACAATCTGCTGTGCTGTAAATGATAATAAAGTGTAGATTAGATGCATTTATTCATCTCACATCTTAATGGAGATGCTTATTGAGAGGAGAACAGATTGAAGTGTTTTCAACGTCAATTATAGGCATGGCTCGTTTGAAACGAGGTGTAGCTCCATACTTTGTATACTCACTATAAGGAAGTTAATATGGCACATTTCATACATACAAGTTATTTACATATTGCATGAATGGCATTAAATAAAAAAATCCACAAAATTTAAAGAATAGAATCCAAGTTCAAGATTTATCGTGGGGGCAATTGATTAGTAGCTGTTTCTGCAGTTTGGGGTTAGTCATAGTTAAGTCAGCACACTGACACACTGACAGCTGTTGTTGCCTGTTGGGCTTGAGTCGAGCATGTTATGATTTGAGCATATTTTTTATGCTAAATGCAGTACCCGTGTTGGTTTCTAGACAATATTTGTCATTGTTTTGTGTTGTTAATTGAGTTCCAATAATAAATATATACTTACAATTGCAGCTTGACAAATCTCCCTTTAAGGTACATTTTGAAAAATGTGCGATTACTTTGCTTACATTTCATATTTTCAAACAATATGTTTTTCACTTTTAAAGGTTGCAAGAGGACAGGCTTTGAGAATAAGGACTAATCGAGGTGTTTGGCAAATGTAACATGATCTTGTGTAACGCTGGCTGTGGGTAGCTGGAGTGTAAACTTCCCCAAATCCAATTAGGAGGCTGACAAGAGCCGCTAACGTTACCCTGAGCTGTCTAGGACCTGCTTCCACACATTAGGTAAATACTACACGGTGTTTGGTTTTGGAAAGGCGATTAAAGAAGATACCTCCCTCTAAAGACCTTAGATACCACGGCCAATTGATGGTACCTCCAGGTTGTAATTACTTTTTTGTTTTAAACATGATTTCCAAAGCCTTGTGTGATATATGTTATCTACAATATACATGCATAGTTGTTAAGCAGACTCAGGTGTAGTGTAGAACAAAAACCTAAAACAAGACTGACGCCATGTGGATGATGCTTCCACCCAAAGCTTGTTAGTGTGCCATGTGTGCACACATTTTCAGCATGGGTAGCCCCAGCAGGTAACAAACCCTCAAACCTGGCAGGGTTAGCGCACGATCAACCTGCACAGGATGACTTTTTTATTTCAGTGAGTGATTAGGTCTCGCTGTCTTAATGCTGAGCTGGACATCTGTTGTGATTTCCATGATATACGACCATGCAAAGCAAAAGCTGTGAACTATTATACAGTACACAGATGCATAGTTTCATTTAATTACTGGAGGTCCTTGAGTGTTTTATTGCTGTCTGGTTAACAAAGTACCCAACCTGTCTTGCAGATTGAGTCTAATGTAACTTCTACTTTTTCCACACTAAGTAGAAATCTTAAAATCAAGCCAGAGATTTGCTGCTATGTGTCATTGATTAATATAACATGACAGTGATTCAACTTAGTGTAAATTCTTTATTCAGCTCAACCGCAGATATGATCAGGCTTTAATTCTTGACTTTCTCTTCTCTTCTAAGACGTCACTCTGTTAATCTGATTGGTTGATGATATTTGGCGTTGATGCAAAATCAGCCTTTACATATTTACATGCTGTCAGGATAACATTCAGTACAACGCTATAGTCAAGTCATACTTAATGATCTGTTGCTCTGAGTTTCTTTTTTTAACAGAAATATAGTTTTACTTTATTAGTCGGTTCTACTTTGCCGGGGTTTTTTTTATTCGGTTTTAAGTTACTGTCAATGAAAGTCAACACTTCCTGCATATATGTTTCAAATTAGTCACCTTCCAGCAACTCAAAGGACAATATCCTTTCCTTTCCTTGCTAGAAATTAAAATAATTTCTCTCAAATAAAATAAAAATATATGCAGGCTGAATATAATAATAAATTGAAAACATATGCTGTAGGAAATAACAGTAGCAAGTCGTTTAGGGTAAAGAAGTGGGTATTTAGTAAAAGCAGCGGCAACCTTTGGGTCTACTGAAGCCTTCATCAATACAAAATATAAGGCAAATGGCATCAAAGTAGCCTATTGACCCCACCTTGACTGACAGGTGATGTCTGAGCTCTGCAGTGCAAAAACAGCACAATATCAGCTTAGCACCAAAGATGTCAACCCCCAACCCCCACTGAAAAAAAAGAGAGGGAGAATCTCACAGATGGGATTATCACTTCAAAGGTCGGTCTGATGACTTGTTGTCAGGTTTTGTGACGGAGGCTTGTCAGCTGCTGGGTTTTATGTAGCTTTGCAGCGTAGAGCAGAGCAGACAGGTGAGCTCTGCCCAAAACCTGCTGGACTCTGTCCATCAGGTCGGCAGCTCCAACACTTTACTGCCCCTCGCACAGCATTGCTCTTTATATTCTCAATATGCACCCACGACATTGTGCTGCACACAGGGAACATTTCCTTTGGGTAAATAGGGCACATCTACAACATTTCAATAAGAAAAGATGGAAAACTGAACGCCCAATTTATGATTCAGCCTGATAAGAAGGGTGTGTTTTCACACATTGCAGCTTAAATATAAATCTGTTATTTTCCGTGTCAGCGGTCCCTGAAGGGAGAATTATTGTTACTTGCTTCTGCCAAAAGACAAAATACAAATGTGGAGTTCATTTCCAAAGTGCCGTGCGTCTATTTTGGTTCATCATTGATCGTTCATCATTCAATCTCGCTAGAATATAGAGGAGAAAAAATGTTCTCCTTTACCACCGTTTGAATTTATTTTATATTTTAAGAGTGTGTGGCATGTGTTTCCACTGGCGGATTTCTCATTTTGCAGAGAAAAAAAAAGCTCATCAGATGTCTGCTGGTCCCTGAGATGGAAAACACTGAGAAACGCTGCCCTAGATAACAAGTCAGTCCAACCCCTTTTGCCAAACTGCAGGAGCGCTGAAGTATCAAACAGCAATCAAAAGCACAGAGCGTTTTCTGTGCAGGGACATACTGTAGTGTGATTTGGGAGGAAATTCAAGGGCTGTTTGTGGAGGACCGGGGACAGCTTGGGAATTCTGGCAGGTTGCATCCACACACACACACACGCACGCGCACACACTTTAATGCACTGCCACCCTTGACCCATGTTGTATTTCCCCTGCTGTTTGATGAGCTGCAGTTGTCAGCTGTGATCAAAACCAACCTGCCCTCCATCTAACACTTACACCTTCCCCCTCCTGAAACTCTTCAAAGATCCTCAACCATCATGATACGATATGTAAATACATATTCCGTATCTCTGCCGCATACCTTAACATCTCAACCAGATTAAACCGTTCTCATCCATAGATGAATAGTAAAATATTGCTTTAGTACTGCCAAAGTTGAAGATGTGATTTCCACCAGGACACCCACACTAACGCTGCAATGCAGATATTTGTGCATAGCTTAAACGGCTCTTTAAAAGTCAAATGAAAGCTATGGAAATTAGTAAAAACAAAGAGATACAACAAGAGGTTGAGGATGCAAATAAATTAAACGTGAAAATTAAATAAAAGACATCTAATCTGTTAAATCTAGATGTGAATTCTGAGATAATACTGATTCTGTCAGCTGTATCTCCTCAGGCAGGTCTTTCCAAATAATTGGGGTCCTAATGGCAAAAACGTGGTCACATTTTAGTCTAAAACTGTAGGAGCCAAAAGGGCCACCATGCCCGAGGATCTGAGGCTGCACACTGGCTTACAGGAAATTAAAAGATTTGTGATATGGCTCAAAGCAAAGCACTGAGCAATTTTATTTTACAGGTCAGGCAGTCATTTAAAAAGTTCTACACTGAACAGATAATAGGGAAGAGATGCCAGAGTGATGTAGTTTAATTGGTTTATTTAGACCAGGGGTAGGCAACCTTAGCCACGCGGTAGCTTTACCAATGGCTCACTAGCAATAAGTGTCAAAGAGAGACAAAGTGCCCTCTCATTCGCATGCAAAATTGCCTCAATTCACAGATGATGGTCAATATATGTAGCATGCTTACTTTGATCTTTAACGTCGGGCGGCTGTGTGTCTGGCGTCTTCGGTCCAGCTTCCGCTGTGGGGCCCCAGGTTTCCACCCGGCGCTGCTCCGCCATGCACAACGACTGTGGCCGCTCCGTCCTCCACTTGCCGGTTGCCTCATTAACGTTATGGTTCCCTAATAGCATTGGGTTTGAATCTGAAATATTGCCAAATAGGTGCTTTTGCTTTTCACTTTGACACCAAATTCTCCGCCATCTTTTTGTCTGTCAACTCTCTCTCGTCTCGTGTGTGTGAAATATGACTCCTGCTACTCTGAGCTGAGACTCCGTATGGAGCAGATGTGGGTTTTATTTCTGGGGGTAAAAAAAAACAATGTAATCGGTGTGTGCCCGACCACCGCGTCAAGTCTACTTCATATCAAACAGGTTGCCAACCCCTGATTTAGACCAAGCTGAAAATGTAAGTTTGGATGTTGTGCTACTAATTGATCGTCCAACACACCTGACTGTAGTTTGCCAGTAAAGGCTTCAGACTTTTAAGTATGAAGAGAGCGTAATTTTCTTTCTTTTAAAATGATATATTTTTGCATCTTCATCAGTTAAGGTAAAAGTATTTGTGTTTTGTTTATTTTTGCAGCATCTTATTTGTTCATTCATCAATAAAATGGATTTCATAGAGGAATAATGAGGTTATTGTTCAGAATTATATTAGTTTTTTTTGTTGTATTGTTAAATGTGTCAGATATAAAATGCTTCCTTAAAGACAAAACTTGAGTAGAATAACTTTGGAGTCCTCTTGATAGGGATTTAACTAATGATTATTTTCATTATCGATGAATCCGACAAATACTTTAATCAGTTAATTGTTAAGTCTATACAATGTGAAAATATAGTGAAATGCCCATCACAGCTTCTTGGAGTCCAAGGTGATGTCTTAAAATGTCTTGTTTTGTCTGACAAACCCAAAGATATTCAGTTTACAGTGATATAAAACAGAGAAAAGCAGTAAATCCTCACATTGGAGAAACTGAAACCAGAGAGCGATTGGTAATTTTTCACAATTTTTGCTTGAAAAATGACTGAAACGATTAATCGCTTTCACAACCACACGTATCCAGTAAAGTGCTCTCCCTTACATTTACAGTCCCAATGATGCATTTCGTCTTTTCGCCCCTGCAGGTGAATGCTACCTGATGGAGTGGTCGGACTGGAGCTCATGTGTGAGCATGTGCGTCAAGGGAGCCGGCGTAGACTTTGGTTCAGTTCAGGTCCGCTCACGAGCCGTGTTGGCCCAGGAGCCTGAAAACCTGCAGCTCTGTCCTGACCAGGCTTGGGAGTCTCAGCCCTGCACAGGTGAGGACATTTTCAACAAGTGGTAACTTATTTCAGTGCATGCAAATTAGCTTGCAGCAAGCCAGCAGCCCCAAACTTTGATTAATTAATTTATTTTCCTTTACCTTCATATTCCTAATACACATGATCATGGAGAAGTATTGTCTCAGCTTGGGTTGAAGGCAGGGAAGCATGACGGAGACCTCGTCAGTGCATCAGAGGGCTAACACAGAGAGACACTTACATTCAGGGTCATACCTGCAGGCTGTGTAGTCTTCTATCCAACTGAACCTGCATGTTTGGACTGTGAAAGCAAACTGGAATACCAGGAGAAACCTACAGAGAGAACATGTTGAGTTTTTGGAGAAGGGATTGGGGGGCTGGAATCAGATGAAGGTTTTACTTCCTGCCAGGTGACAGTGCTAACCACTGAGCCACCTTGGTATCCAAACATGACTGAATAAACTAAAGCGCTAACTACTGCTATCACTTTGTTTTTCCCTCTGTACACTTGGTCAATTGGCATTCTCCCAGGTGGGATTTCTTGAGTCAGATCTCCAAACGGAGGAAACCCCCGTGCTCATTTACTGTTGTGATCTCTGCAGTTCCCCAGGCGCGTTAATCACCCATTAGGTGCAGCGTGGGCTGTGAATCACCATCACCACCAAAGCTCAGCTATATACAGTAGCCACCAGCTCATTCTGTAGAGCAGCAATCCCCCTCCTCCCTCGCCTCCCTTGCCTCCCACTCTTCCTCTCCTCCCTCCCTGGCTACTGTACACAGCCCCACAGCAGTCTTCACTAGCATGACCTGGTTTCACAGCATCACTCAAGGCACAGGGGGGAGGAGTGGCCCAGCAAGACCAGTAAAGGCGGGGGAGGAAGAGAGAGTGGAAGAAGGAGGGAGGTGACGGAGAAACGCAAGGGAAGGACGGAGGGAGGGAGATCAAATAGTTACATTAAAAATGAATTTTGTGGGGGCTCCCCGGTAGCCTAATGGTTATGGCACATACCACATAACCCTGCTCCACAGGCCTTAAAGATTTGTTTTGCCACATGCAGAGGATAACAGTCGAGTTATCTGTATCAGGGATTTATTTATCACACACATTCACATGGAACTAATGGCTAGTAGGACCAATATATATCTGTTCTTTGAAATACAATGTGTGCGATGTTATTAGTGATTGAACCACTATTTCCGCCGGTAATGTTTTAATATATAAAATATCACAAAAGAAAACAAAACATTCCGCGATCAATCATCTGGTCCACTTCCTCAATATGTACGCATTTGTTGTTGCCGCACACTGCGTTTGTGACTGTACCCGCGAAACCAGATTCCTATTAATTCATATACTGGGTGCAATATGTAAGATGTAGCCACATGCTCCAAACAAATAGAGGGCAGCATTTCACCTCTACTACTGGGTCTATACAATCTAAATTTACAGTCATCAGTTATAAAAAATGGGATAAAAAACGCCAACTACTAACTAACAGAAGGGCAAGAATACGTCAAATTCAACCAAACTGCTGAAACTCTGAGAGACGGTCAAAATAACACTATCTTATAATCTTCACGCGTAGCGTCGGCCGATAGTTTATGTTAGCCATCTGTGTGTTTGTGCCACTAACTGGGGGCTGTAGGGTCCGTGTGCGTTTTAATGATTTGTTTATTGGACTAAATCTAAAGTGGCAGAAACGAGAAAATGACTCGCACCTTTGTCTCGTCCTCCCCGTGGCCAGAAGACCACCCCGCAAGGAGGAGAACAGTCGGCACTCGGCAGCCAGCATAAACCTCAGCGCAGGGAGTCACAGCAGGCTGGCTGTGTAATGGCAGCAACAGAAAGTTTGCTGATCTACTTTGGAGTCGTGGCAGTCTCCAGAACCCCTGGTGCTGTGGTTTGCGCTGGCTGAATTTGAGCTAACTGTTAACTGGGGGTACGTCTCCCAGAGCTACCACACACTCTACTCCCGGTGAAGCAGCCCCCACGGTGGCAGGGGGGATGAGGCGAGGGTGCAAGTCGTTTTTTCTCTTCAGCCATTTTGTATTAAATCCCATAAACAAACTATGAAAACATACACGGACCATTGATGTATTATTGACAAGCCCTCAGGCCGGCTCTACTTCTTCGTCCTCTCATGTTGGACTGAGAGCAGGCTGGACGCTACAGTGACTCACTATCGCCTCTCAAGGTACAAGTGGTATTACAAGACAGGAGACAAGCCGGAGCTAGCATGCTCATTTCAATAGATATCTCTGCAACACAATACATAGAAGTCTTTCATAAAACGTCAACACTGTAACCTCTCCAGATTCTGTTGATAATGTTAGTTCATTGTTTTAATGTTTCGAACCAAAATTCTGGCCAGATCTTTCACATTGCACCTTTAAGTGTTTGTTTACGTTGATAGACCGAGAGGCGACATGGAACATGGAAGAGGACAGGAGAGCTCAGGGAGGGACAGATGAGGAGAAAGAAAACTGTATTTAATGCAAATTTTCTTGAACTGTTGGTGGCGCTAGGGTGGCTAAAAAAAGCTTCATTCATCTTTGTACAGTCCCCTAGCCAGCTAATCTGAATAGGAATTACTGTTTTCACTAGTGACCCTGGATTCACGATTTTGGAAGGTCTAACCTCCATTGGTGTGTAAATGTGTGTGATGAGCACACTGTAGACTGTGTTGGTATAAAAGTGCTACAAAACCATTTAGAGTCCATTTGTATCAGCTTGGTTATAATGAATCTTTTGTAAATGCTTGAAAATCAGCCATCTCCTCTCGTACAGAAGCGTTCAGCTTCAAAAACCTGTGTTTTTTTTGGGGTGGCTAATATAACTAGTGACAATATTTCTGCTTCCAGAGCGGCTCTTCCTCTGAGAAATAGTTTCAATAGTAGTAAAACTCCAATCTGCTCGTATAAGATGGTGGGAAGTGCCGGCTGAAGTGAGTGATTCAATGATAACTTAACACATTTCAGAAACGGCCGCGGCTGTACCAAAGCAAGAAAAGGGGACGAAATGAGAAAAGTGAAGAACATAAAGGGTGAACTTGTCGCAGCTGCAGACAAATCGTCCTGTGAAAGCTGCAGATAGAGCCGTGCCTTCGACTGGAGCGGCGATACTGTAGCCGGGCCGGTGGAGAATAGATCTTTCCTTTGTTCAAGGTTAAATTGTTCATTTTACGCTAGCCGGATGGGCTGGACTGATGATTGGTTACACAGGACTCCTTAGGGAAATATGGTCATTTACTGCACTGATGGAGATATTGATAAAGTCATAATAGCATTGATAGAAAGTCATTAAGCAAAAGCTCTTACTGAAGATTAAAACATTGAACTGGGCCCCTGTGTGAAGACACACTGATAGTGATATTATATGACAGCAGCCTATTATACAACCATAACTTAGCAGCTGCTTTATTAATCTGTCACTCTCGTGATTAATGGTCTTCACTGCAGACTCCCGCTGTACAGTCTCTATAGATGTTTATGATTTTTTATTTTGCTCTCAGGGGGCGAATGTTACGAGTACAAATGGTTCAGCAGCGGCCGTCTAAACTCCACCCGCCCTTCTATCTGGTGTCAGCGCTCAGACGGACTCAATGTCACCGGTAAGGAACTGTTGAGTCTTACAATGGAGCTTGCATTATAATTGCATTTAAATGCTATATATTCATTTATATAGCATTTTAAAAAGCAAACAGGTTTGCACCAAAGTGCTTCACAAAGACAGAAATATATACAGTATACACACACACACACACACACACAAACATACAGTACAAGCATAGAGACTTATGTGCATATATGTCTATGTTCATTATAGTACATGAACACTTTTTGGAGGCCTTTGGTCAGCTCACTAGTTAAGTGTATGATGAGAAGAAAAACACTTTTCCTGTATGCCCTACACCAGAGGTACCCAACCTGAGTTCAGGACCACCACAAGGGATCACAAAATAAATCTGGTGCATCTCAAGATGATAAACAAGATAGGAAAGCAAAAAGCAAACAAGTTTATGCCATACAAAATTAGGTTTAAATATACTTTACCCGCCTGCCTTTAATGTTTGCCTTTAATTCTTTTGAATTATCGGATAATTTTACCTTTTCGGGTGGCACTAAGGATGTTATCTGCTGATTATTCTCTTGATTAATTGGTTTGGTCCATAAGTAGTGAAAAATGCCCATCATAGCTTTTCTTAACATATTGAAATAGCTAGTTTTGTCTGAGCAACAATAAAAAAAAACAAAGATATTCAGTTAAATCATAAAAGACACTGGGAAATATTCACATTTGAGAAACTGGAACAAAAGATTTTTTTGTTATTAAAAAAAACAAAAACATTTTAAATAATTTTCTTTCGACCGACTAATTGTTTCAGCTCTAAAAATCATTCAAATAAAACAAAGAGAAAAATCAGTTTTGTGTTGGTGACGAGGGGTTGTAAGTAGACATTGGTTTATTTTAAAGGGTCATATCATTTGGGAAACATTGCTCGATACTATTTCGAATGATAAGCACTAGCTGAATTTATCTGAAAAGTGAGAAGCTGAGATGTTGCAGCAGCTCTACAGCTCAACGGTAAGTCTACATCAGTAAGTGGCAGTTTTATGTAGGAGGTAACATTGACACAAAATATGTCAGAAATATAACACTGTTCTAAAAAAAAAACTAGGGACTTATTCCTATAAGAAGCGAAGGTGGTGGGCGATGGCAGCCTGTACAACTATTCATCTCTGCATAACACATGAACATGTGGTTGCTCACTTGAAATAGTTTCAAAGCAAATCAGCCATTTTGACTTATAGATGAATATAGATTTTTTTCATTTAAAAAACGGATGAATGTAGGCTGTTTAAAATAAACAATTTAGGGCTGTCAATCAATTCGAATATTTAATTGCATGATTGTCTATAGTTAATCACGATTAATCGCACATGTTTTATCTGTACAAAATGTCCCTTAAAGGGAGATTTGTATTTAATACTCTTATCAACATGGGAGTGGGCAAATATGCTGCTTCATGCAAATGTATGTATATATTTATTATTGGAAATCAATTAACAACACAAAACAATGACATATGTTGTCCAGAAAACCCTCACAGGTACTGCATTTAGCATAAAAAATATGCTCAAATCATAACATGGCAAACTGCAGCCCAACAGGCAACAACAGCTGTCAGTGTGTCAGTGTGCTGA
>CAKAKR010063579.1:72967-105840 GCA_916700685.1 Adelosebastes latens | reverse complement strand
CACGTAGTTCACATGACCATCAATGATGTCTTTGTATGAAAAGGAAGCTGGGGAGAAGGAGGTTATAGAATAACACATGAAATATTGCTTTGTTTCCCTTGTCTGATGATAATATATATACAGAATGTCATAATACTTACCTATGCTTATGCCTGTGTTGCTTTTCTCAAAGCCAGGACTGGGCAGGACATTTTCAATGTAGCCAAACTGAGGCGGAGAAATCAGACTGACCACCAGTTTGTCCACAACTGTGTCCACATCAGAAGCCTTCAAATGGGATGCAGTTATCGGGGCAGACCCACCTTCGTCCACCATAAAGATGTCTCCTAAAAAAAAAGAATTGGACAAATCATGCCAAAACATCATGCTTTGAAAATAAAATGATTAACAACAGTATTTATATATTGATCATGAGCCAAATGATATTATTTTAAGTAGGGCTGTCAAAGTTAACGCAATAATAACACGTTGATGTAAATTTGTTTTAACGTCAGGGACCTGATGTTAGAGAAGGAGGTTGGCTGTCAACTGGAAACACTGTGACCTGGAGGTCATACACAGGCAGACTGTGTCGTAGCTGAGTCACGCCTCTGGTCCTGCTGGGATTTTCTCCACCGCAGCATAAAGCAGAGTTTTCTGTTTCTCCGTCAGAAATAACAAAGGTGATGGTGTCATGGCGAGGAGTGAGTCCAATCTCCAGTCCTAAAACCACAAGCATATAAAGAACATTTAGAGACGGGTCCTACTGTACTGGATTGTTATACCTGTTCATCTCTCCAACATATTTACTATATATGTTACATATCCTGGTGCTTTGTAAAAAAAAAAAAAAAATTATGTACAGCTATGAATGTTGAAAATGATAATGAAAAGAATGGAGCAACTACCCCACTTTTAGAGGTCTAGTTTAACATTGTGGAACATACGCTTAGTCTAACAGCTGAGACCCAAATGCTTGCACTAAGTCAGGGCTGGCTTAAGGCACAGGCCATATAGGCGGTCACATAGGGCGCCACCTTGTGGGGGGCACTGGTCACCCTCTAAAATAAATAAATAAATAAATAAATAAAATATAAAATTAAATTAAATAATAAATAAAAAAATATAAATCTTAATTTTTGTCTTAAAACTAGGGCTGTCAAAGTTAACATGATAATATCACGTTAAAACAAATTCGTTTTAACGCCACTAATTTCTTAAATGCATTAACGCAACTTGCGATTTCAGTTTCAGTTTTAAAGCTAGAGTGAAGATACTGGCATCATATGAAACTAGAAAAAAACTAATGAATTCAGTGGTACCAACCATGTCATACTAACTTGTTGAGAAAGAGGTTAAATAACGCTCCAAACTTACTCTAAATTTTGGCGAGGAAAAACTGACATGGCCATTTTCAAAGGGGTCCCTTGACCTCTGACCTCAAGATATGTGAATGAAAATGGGTTCTATGGGTACCCACAAGTCTCCTCTTTACATACATGCCCACTTTATGATAATCACATGCAGTTTGGGGCAAGTCATAGTCAAGTCAGCACACTGACACACTGACAGCTGTTGTTACCTGTTGGGCTACAGTATGCCATGTTATGATTTGAGAACATTTGCATAAAGCAGCATATTTGCCCACTCCCATGTTGATAAGAGTATTGAATACTTGACAAATCTCCCTTTAAGGTACATTTTGAACAGCCTAAAGACAGTAGTAGAAGAAATAGTATTAATAAACCCTTTGGCCTTAGGACCACTGTCCGCTGCCCACCTGTGTGTTTGTAGGTGATGATCCCTGCAGTGATGTCTGCCTGGATGAAGCGATCAATCACAACGGAGTTTCGGAGAACCACACCATGATAGGGCTGGCGGGCGATCAGGAAGGCCAGGCTGCTGTTGTCGCTGTCTGCATCAGTAGCGTAGATGTACTCAGCTGTGATGACTATTTCCTGTCCCTCTGCACAGCTGAGAACTGGTTTCAAACCAGCAACCAACACTGGGACCTCATCATTGATGGGCATCACCTGGAGATGGCATGCCAAGTCACTTTAGTAAAACAATTCATGGTTCAGTTTCTACTTTCATTTTTTTTCTGACTGCACAGAAGGACCAAGAATGTAAAGGTTGTCCAGTTCTGTTACCTTCACTTGCAGGATAAAACTAACTGAATTGATGCCATCTGTCGCAGTGAATTCAATGTAGTCCTCTACGGTCTCTGAGCTGTCGTGATTATACCTGATTGACAAATGACAAAATAAAAGATTTGCTGAGTGATGAAATAAACACAACATTTGACATGTGAGTCAGAGAATATAAATAAATGAATCTATTCTAAACAGCTTTGGTATTTGATTACTTAGTGGCCTCCCACCATCTATCCTGAAAATAACTTGCAGCTGGAGGATTTGGCAAGAATCCTGTTTATCTATTGGCTTACAGTGTTCTTTGGAACACCGAGTGATAAACCGATACTGTTCTTTTCCTCCTGCTTTACGAGAGTTGGTTACTTTAAAGCTATACTAATAGCACAAAACTTGGATGAACTTTATAATTAGTACTTTCATTTATTTAATTATTGACTTTAGTTTAAAGCAGCACTAATCTTTTTTTTTCTTCTTTTTTTTAGGTCACTTGCGAGCAGAACTCCACAACAAGTATGGCTAGGAAATAAAAAAAAGGATATATCGATATCCAGCCCAGTCGCACAGCAGTTTGTGAAATAGTCACAAAATTGAATGTATTGATTCGTGTACATAGACACGAGGTTTTTCGTGATGGTCAGCACAAAATCAATTCATATGTAATCCATGTAATTGTGAAACGGAGAGTATAGAGAGTGGCGAATGCCGCATAGGGTGGAGGTTGGGTCTAAAAACACCCGTTTCGGTCCCGTGTGAAACCAGAAGTCAAAGTTAATTTATTTGTCACGTAACTTCCGTACTTAAGTTACAGCATCGGAGTTATTTGAACCCAAACCACCATCTTTTCCTAAAAAGTTTTGTTGCCTAAGCCTAACCAAGTCGATATATTCCTAAACCTAACTAAGTAGTTTTATTTTGAAAAGACTGGAGCGAAAATTGACACGTGCGTCACGTGTTGCTGGACATTTGTAGGAAAATGCACAAAAATTATTACTATTTCACAAACTGCCGTGAGACTGTGTTGCAATATCGTGATATGAGACTAGATAACGTCTTTTCATCATCGTCTTTTCCTGGTTTTAAAGGCTGCGTTACAGTAAAGTGATGTATTTTTCTGAACTTACCAGACTGTTCTATGATTTGCTTTTGCCCACTTAGTCATTATATCCACATTACCAAGGATTATTTATCAAATGTCTCATTGTGGAACTATTAATGCTTTATAAGTTGATTATTTCCCCCGTGTTCATATTTAGAGAGAATGTTTTAGACATAAATAATCCCACATGAAATGAAGAAACAAATGCAGCAGGATGTCTGACCGAACTTTAAGGCTTTTCAGGTCTTGCACGGTGAGAGCGTGTCCTGGTTTTAGTGGGAGGCCGCCGAGCTGCAGAGCTCCGTGCTGTGGTTCCCTCTGAAGCGCCACCTGCAGGGCTTCTTCCATGGAGTCCACGTCTGACAGCAGCAAGTGTTCAGGGCCGAGCCAGCACTCCCCTCCCTCATCTACAGTCAGAGGGTTGGTAATAACCTGAAACACAACGGATCCACACTTTTTCTAACATATCCACACCCAAGAAATGAGATAACTATACAACACAATACAATTTTCTGGCACCTGTGGTGGCTGGTTGTCCACTGGCACCACAGTGATGTTAAAGCAGATCCCAGTGACTGTTTTGCTCAGGTGGTTGGTTACAGAGAGAACGAACTGGATATACTGGGGGTAAGGGCCGATGTCCAGGACTGGAGGCATGTAGGCTACTTTCATGAAGTTCACTGCATGCTGGAAACAAACATGAAAGAAAAAACGGGTACATTTTGGATGAGCTAGTCTCACTGCATGTAGGTAATTTCTGAATAAAAAATGAAAAAGCTTACCTGTGTGAAGAGCCTCAGCACTGGTGCGTTGGAGTCTTTGGTGAATTTGGGTATGCTGTCGACTAAGAACAACCTCCCAGCATCTGGACTGCTGCTCATGAAGACAACAGGACATGATTCAGACAGAACATTTTCCCACAGTTTGGTGTCCACTGTGTTTCCTGAAGGTGAGGACATACTAACCCGTGAGGACCAGAGTAGAAGGGTGGGGTGGTGACCGTGTATGTGAGCTCGCTGTCGGGGGACTCCTGGTCTACAAAGTGAAGCTGTTGCCGTGTTATATGGACCACTTCTGTTTCTTTGATCACAAGACAGCGGCTGGAACCGGGAACTTCTTTAGGTGGCTGGTCTGGAACAGGCTCTATGTGAACCATCACCACCTGCACCACAAGGGCACTATTATAGATCACTGGAACAGATATCAAGTACAATTCTGTGATGAAATTTCATCACAAAGAAGTATGATTATTTCCTCAGGGAACGGCAGTGTCAGTTTGTCGGTCAGTCTTCCACCACTCTAGTTCATAATTGAATATCTTAGAAACTATTGAATGAATTGTCATGACATTTGATTAGGTATTCATGATGCCAGAGATGAATTGCAAAAAAAAACTTTGTTGTTTCATCTGGAACCATTATTAGGTCAAAATTTTGAATGTGTCCAATACTTTGGTCCATGATCAAATACCTGTAAAACTGATGACATTCCCAGTCAGTCGTTTTTTTTTATGTGTTGTTTAGATTTTAGATATGTTGCTGTTACCCACTTGAGGCTCTGACAGGTTGGGGGGGTCATGGAAATCTGACAGCACCACCTCAAAGGAGTCATAAAACACCTCGTTTCCTAGGTGTCGATAGTAAACCATGGACTGAGACAGGTCTTTCTGCAGGAAGTGGCTGACGGGATAACCTGGATGACAACCGACGGAAACATGATTTGATTAAAAATGAAAACAACAATCCATGTAGGTAAAAATAATAATAAAATAAAATCCGTCCGTCTGACCTGTGAGCCCTGACGTTGGCATTTTCATGACCTCTCCTGCCTGTGGTGGGCGGGTGATGTTAAAGAGGACGTAGTCGTCGCTGGAGTCCATGTCCGAGGCCTGGAGGGTGGAGCCTCTCAGTAGAGCCGTCTGGCCCTCAGACACCTCCAGCAGCATGTTGGTGATGAGGAACGGAGGGCTGTCGTCCTTCGGCAGGATCTTGATGGGGAATTTGTGTCGGGTCTGATGGAGGCCGTCGGTGATGCGGAAGATGACGAAGTCTTTGGTGGAGTCGCTGTCGTCGTGGTGATAGCGAACCACGCCCGCTTTGATGTCTTTGACGGTGAACATGAAGCCCTTTCCTCCTGGATTTTACATGAAACAATTAAATAAAAACAGAATAATTTGGAAGTTGGATATGTGTTGATATCAATAACATCAATATTATATTACTAAGAAATTTAAGTAAATAGACCAGATTATTGCAGGCTGTCATTTTCACTTTTAAGGTGTTCAGTACTACGGACAGCGCCGCACCTACACACAACAAACTGCGCTGTCCATGGTTCCGAAACAACAGCAAGCAATAGTCACATGTATCAGTAACGCTGCTGTTTTTGCTATTTTTCTATAGATACATAAAGCTTAAACAGAGGGGGCAAAAAAAATACAACTGAGGGGGATAAGCCCCCTTAAGACCCCTTGTTGAGCCGGGCCTGAATAAAACTAGAATGGCAATGTGCATGTGACCGTGATTCATGTGCATGCCTGTCAATGTGCAGGGCCTTGCATGTTAAAAGTAGGGTCGGTAATGCTGAGAAACCTGATTTTAAAAATAATCCAACCTAAAAACCCAGCCGAGTGTTGGCCAACTCTTTTCCAATGAAAGTAGTTCGCAGCACTAGCTCCAAAAGTCCCTAAATCTAGAGAGAAAGTCAGCAAGTCATCAACACTGACAGTCCGTCCCTTCAGGCCTCCCTCCAAAGACACTCCCCCAAAATTATCATTATGAATGTAAACAGCGAACATGGCTACTGTGGTGTAACATAGCTGAGAAGCTATGACGGCTTCCTCTGTTTAGGACGCTTTCCATTCCCTCAAAGGTCAGCACTGTCATTGTTTGCTATTGGTGAATGGCATAAACTTGCATGTCAAAGTTCTGCAAAGTTGAAATCAATGTGCATCTTTGGCTGATTTCGCTCTGAGATTTTAAATGCTGGTGTGACTGGACCATCCAACCTCAGCTTGATGTGACAGGTTGTTAATGAGCAATTTAATCAAGACATTCTTCAGCCCTATAGTCACTGTTGCCTTATTGTCTGATAATGGGAGCAGTCAAATGCTTGATGATGCAACAGCTCATAATGGATTAACATATCTGCAGCATAGCCAGACAGATTTTTAGCATTAATGAGCTTATAAAGTTTAATTGAGATAGAAGTGATGAGAAGTCGTTTTGTCTGCATCCACTGGCAGTTGTGGTGTCCGTCCGTACCTCTGACAGTGAGCCGTCCATGCTGCAGGCCGTCCACAGTGATGATACGAACAGCATTCAGGTTGTCGTTGTCCACAATCTGGAGCTGCTCCCACATTATTGGCCGAGACTGGCCCTCCAAGAGACTGAGGCCTATGAGACAAATTGTAGAAAAATGACTTAGTTAAGTATACTGTACATGCCGAGCCTTATTCTGAAGGATAGAAAAAAGAGCATTAAAGTTGCATTCCTTATTTTTTTTGGCCACTTTGAAAAACTTGCATGGGATAGCTAACAATTAACAGACAGACAAAAATATTAGCATTCATTTGGGTTGCATTTCTGTCCACAACTTCAATATTCACTCTTATTTTAGCTCTGTTTTTGGTCTCCACCAACTCCTGAGATAAATATCTGGCTCTTTAGCTGCTAAATGTTGCTAACTTTGTTTGTTTGTTTGTCAGTGCTCTGCAGGTAGTGTACAGTGGGTTTTTCCAAAGCTTTCTTTCTGAAAACTGCTGCTCTGCTGCAACTGAAAGCAAAAAAGCCGTAGTATTATGAGAATAAAGTCAGAAGTTTAGGAGAAAAAAGTAGTAGTATTATGAGGATGGAGTCAGAAGTTTAAGAGAAAAAAGTCGTAGTATTATGAGAATAAAGTCAGAAGTTTAGGAGAATGAAGTCATAGTATTATAAAGTCGTAATTTTACGTGTTATTTTAGAGGGGAAATAGAGCAGCGTGCCGTCTGTGTGAAAATGAGGAACGTGGAGCATCTTGGGAAGTTATACTTGTGGTTAACATACCCATGTTCCATGACACTCTGGGTGCATTCGTATCGGCATTCCTTACAGACACGTGAACAGTCATTGATGGGCTCTTCTCAAAGAAAAAATCATGAACCTCAAATTCCACCTGTAAGGGAAGATTACAAAGGTTTTTCAGAAACCATTCACAACACCAAACTAACTGTTTTACAAAATGCACAGAGTACAAGAAAAGGGAAGTGTTACCTCGTAATTCCTGCGTTGGGTGTGTGAGGAGTTTGGAGGTTGATACCCAATGAGCATGTCATTGAGATCGAGCCATGTAAAGGAGGAGATTGGGCGAGTATGATCTGACATATGGGTGATGAAGCCGTCCACGGGCGGTTTGGTGATGTTGAAGACCAAAAGCTGTTTGGGAGTTTCCTCGTCCTCAGTGTCTAGTGTCGCAGTGGAGAGCGGAGTGAGGATGAACTGGTCCACTTCCAGGATAAACATGGACATGAAGGACGGTTTGGGAGGCTGGTTGGGCATTGCACCGACTATCTGCACTGGAATCCAGGCCTGTTCGGACTACACAAAGAAAACACAATGACCAAAACTTCAAATGGCATCTAATTTGGGAAGAGGGATGGTATCAATTTTTAAAGATTGGAGTCTCTAATGGAGTTAATTTAGTGCCAGTATTTTAAAAGCAAAGGCTAAAAGAACTAAAATCTTTAAAGCTGTGAGCAAAATAGCAAAATAGATTAAATAAAAAACAGTTAAACTCTCCTAAACTCATTTAATACTGACAGATATCCAGTATTTTGTGCTGTAATTCAATACATTTTAAAGATAAACTCACTTAACAACTGGTGAATAGCAGCCCCAAATTTTACAGTAACCCTAATAAGCGGTTTGGAACATAATACAAAGAAATACAAAATTGTTCACATTAAATAATGAAATACAAAATTGTTAGTATTAAAATAGCCAAATGACCTGATATATGCTGCCACTCCTGGTGTCCTTGAGATCCAGTCTGATGGCGATGTAGTCTACGTCTGGAGACGGAGGGTCTATGTGCTGATACCTCAGCCCCATCAACAGGAAGTCGTCACAGGGAATCTTGGTGAACTTCACCAGCTTCAGACCCTTCAGGCAGTCTTCAGATTTACACATTGCTCTGGCTTTATTATCTGAATAATTACACAAGCATAGAGAGATATTACATCACTTTTTGTATTCTTGTTTTACCTATTGAGTGTGACAACTAGATAATGGCAGACTAAATTACTTAAACTTAGTTAATAGTTATTTAACTGTTAACAAACAACAAGATGATAATTAATAATGTTTACTAATTATTAGAAATGCTGTAATTTCTGTTATTTCATCATTAGTTTGTGTATTGTATTGTATCATAGCTGATAGCTCCTATAAGTCTTTTATATTATAAAGCAGGTTTAAGAGATATATTAATACCGTGAAAGTATCAAAACACTCAATCCACAGAGAAATACACACAGCCCGTATTCAGAAACTGTGCATTTGAAACAAGCCGTTAGGATTTCTGTACATTTGTGATGTCACAAATCTACAATATTTAGACCATTCCACAGTTTTAAACTTAAACATACTAAATATGTCCCAGTTTATTTCCTGTAGCAGTGTATGTGAATGACATCAACTGACAGGAAGTAAACATGGACCCAAGCTGTTTCCTAGCAACGCACTTCCGTTGCCATTCCGTTGAAATGCGCTAAAACGGAGCGTTTCAGACAGAGGGTGAATACAGGTATATTCAGACAGACAGTTTGAGAAAAACAATGTGTTTTTTGAACATTAAAGTATGTTAACATGTTCTACTAGAAACCCAAAATACAAGTATGAACCTGAAAATGAGCATGATATGTCCCCTTTAAGGTTTACAAATAATATCTCAATCATTAACAAATACTTTGGCTATTATTACAACAACTCCTAGGTTACCTAGCTGCTGGCGTAGGTGGATGAAGCTCTCTGGCTCGTCCCCTCTTGTTGTGGCTTTCTCTGGCTCTCCGGTGACCAGTTGGCCGTGGGCTGGCAGGTGGGTGTCATGGCTACTCAAATGGATGCTACACTCAAGGCTAGACCTCCGCTCGTAGTGGAAGGACACCACATTGCCATCCACAGCATCGGAGAGGCCGTAGAATTCAGGAACCTCCAGGGATTTGGGCCCCAGCTTTATGATGCTGCATTCGGGGTCTAAAATGTCCACATGGAGAGAAAACACCTCCATGTGTGTCTCCGTCTCTGTGAACCTGGTTAAAAAAACAAAACACAAGATGATCATAATGCCACACCAGCTAAAACAGGAAATAAAGAGAATAATCAAGTTTCCCATTTGAAGGATGTCCAGGTGTTGTACCTGTAAAGCCGAAGCATGACAGTGTCTTCCTTTAACAATGGACAGCCGTTATGGACATACTTTACCTCATCAGCCAGATAGTGGCAATCGAATACCTGCACAAATAAAGGCAGAAATCTTAATTATCAAATACATGCTGTTATGTTAAAAAAAAACGTTATTTTCCTGATAGTCTGCCTGAATATACCTGTATTTACCGTCTGTCTGAAACGCTCCGTTTCAGTGAATTTCAACGGAATTGCAACGGAAGTGCGTTGCTAGGCAACAGTTTGGGTCCATGTTTACTTCCTGTCAGCTGATGTTATTTACATACACTGCAACAGGAAATAAACTGGGACACACTGAGAATGCTTACATTTAAAACCGTGTAATGGTCTAAATATTGTAGACTTGTGACATCACAAAGGGACAGAAATCCTAACGGCTTGTTTCAAACGCACAATTTCTGAATACGAGCTGTGTGTATTTCTCCGTATATTGAGCGTTTCGATAGTTTAACAGTATTTATAAAGCACTTGAACTTGCTTTATAATATAAAAGACATGAGAATCTCACTTTTTACAATATGGGACCTTTAAGGTAAATTGCAAAAAAAAGAAATGAATTGAACAATGTAAAAGGCTTGATTGTCACCAACTCATATGTAACTAAACTCATAACTCATGTGAAAGACTTAAATGTTTCAAGTTGAAACTTTAGTTTTCAACTTTTAAGCATGAAAAACGATTCATTCTGGACATTCAACAGATGAGTGTGTCTGTCAGCACAGAGTCATTAGAGAGGAGACGGCCTGTCAGCCTGGAAAACAAAGGAAGAAGTATGGAGGGGTCCCTCCACCCTCTCCTCCCCAAAATACCTCTCTTTCCTCTAGGCTGCTCCAGACATGGGAATATATCTCCGAGCCAGGTGTGTATATATAGGATGAAGGGCAGACATAAAGGTCCTTAACAAAGCTTTCACACAGCCTTGACCTAACCTAAACCCTAGTGGACAGAAAGCCTAAAACCTATAGCTTAAACCACAGGGTTTACACTTGAGAGTCGGAGCCCTGGGTCAACATTTTCAGATTGCTGAAAATGCTGTTGTGTCAATAAAATTTGTTTTTGAAAGATTGCTTTTATAGTGCCAATGCACTGGGGCCAGCCTTACAACCCAGCACTGGGCTCTTGTCATCATTACCACAACACTAATAATATATTGCATGTTTTCCTACATGTTCGCTGTCAAACGGTGCTCTGGAAGCATTATGCATGCCTGCAGCTTTGTTGTACTAAACATGGTAAATTGCCTGGAACACACTCATTGTAAAAAGGTTTTTCCATCACCTGAGGCATGACTTTTCCCACTCGTTGAGTTATGGGCTCATTTAACACCACCTCCAGCTTGCATGCATCCTTCTGACGGGGAATATGGAACTGCAGGTCACCGTCCTGGAGGTAGGCTGATTGACCCCGTTTCACCTTTAAACCCTTATTGACTTTCACAAGGGAACCGTGTGACGAGCAGGTCATTCCCAGCAGAAGCACTGGAAGCAAGGTCCAGGCCAGTGTTTGACCCCGTGAACCCATCACTGTCAGTCACAAGCCGGCGTCCTGTAGGGTCTTCAAGAGCTGGCTTACAAACTGAAGCTTTCAAAAACACACTCCAGTAAGAGACTTAAGTAAACCAAGGTGTCTCTCTCTTCAGAAGAAGCTTCATTTTCCTCTGGTTTTATGATGTTATTGTGGCACGTCTAAACTGCTTTTACCGCTTCACATGATCGGTCAGGAGCTGTAAAGAAATTAAACAAAAATTTTTTTCAGTGTGGCAAAATGTATATTTTACTTCTCTATAACACTAATTTCTGTAACATATATAATTGGGTGACTTGGAAGGAAGTGCAAAACCAAACATTTCAGAAATTAAATAAACAAAACCAATAAAATTACAACTTCTTTTAGGTTTAGGCAACAAAAACTACAACATCTTTAGGTTTAGGCAGAAAAAACAGTTAGGTTTAGGTAACAAAACTAAAACTTCTTTAGGTTTAGGCATTACAACTACAACTTCTTTAGGTTAAGGCAACAAAACTACAACATCTTTAGGTTTAGGCAGAAAAAAACAGTTAGGTTTAGGTAACAAAACTACAACTTCTTTTAGGTTTAGGCAACAACATTACAACATCTTTAGGTTTAGGCAAAAAAAACAGTTAGGTTTAGGTAACAAAACTACAACTTCTTTAGGTTTAGGCAATAAAACTACAACTTCTTTAGGTTTAGGCAACAAAACTACAACATCTTTAGGTTTAGGCATAACTACAACAGTTAGGTTTAGGTAACAAAACTACAACATCTTTAGGTTTAGGTAACAAAACTACAACGTCTTTAGGTTTTGGCAATAAAACTACAACTTCTTTTAGGTTTAGGCATATAAAACGACTTAGTTAAGTTTAAGGAAAAACATTGTGTTTTGGGTTAAAATAACTTTTAACACAAAGACAAATACACATTTTTGGTTTCCAGGTTGATGAGAGTTTATGGGCCTGAAAACAAAACAACGAGTAAAAGAGGCTAAAAGCTCTGTAGAGCTGAGGGGAACTGCAGAGTTGGGGATAATTCTCTGTCTGGCCAGGCTAGTTGTTTCTTCTGCTTTCCGTCTTTACGCTATGCTAGGCTAATCATGTCCTGACTTGATCTTAAAGTTTTGATCTTAAATGCTTTGTTCTATACGAGGGAGTAACCTCCATCATCAGTTCTCCATCATACTGCAACTCCAAAGTTTCATTTCTGTTAAGAAGCAACCAATACCACAAGAAACAATATCATTAGACAAACCTGCTGTCTACAAGCAGAAGGATGAATGAGCACCAATATAAGCACACCCTGGTAATACAGGAATACATTAACACTGCTGGTTTATGACAACAAGCCGGAATGAAAAAGTTGTTGCTCATTGTTTTTGAAGAGAAATTATTTTTCAACCAGCTTCAGGCGTGTTCCACATCTCTATTTGGAGACTATGCGGCTTGTTCTGCTCTCAGCTTGCCAGGAAATATCTTCATTGCTAACAAATGTTGGCTTTCCCCCGAGGCTAAACAGGCTCTCTCTGCTAATGATGTGATGTTTTTCAGTGACCTTTGACCTTTACATGGAGCCTACCCCCAAACATCCTATAAAACCATGTTTTAAATACAACCTAAGGGTGCCTTAAATTGCTCTTCTTCTTTTGCAACCATAGCCTGTTTTCATTATACTTTGTGTTTTGCTCTTAGTACCTAATTTCTCCTTGATCAATAAAGTTTCATTTCATCTCAGCCTAGATCCCACTGAGGATGTGTGGTGTAGCTGTTTAGTATTTAAAAACAGGCTTCAGATGTCATCCTGCCACATTCCTTCCACACTTGTCTAGGACACCTACCCAGACCTCACACAGAAAGCACCTTGAACAGAAGAGCACCTTATAATCAGCCTCTGCATCGGGGGAACAAGTTATAGCTTGTCCCCATGAACAATGCTTGTGTTTAGAGAACTGGAAAGATCATGTTCAAGGAGCTGAGTGCAAAAACAGGATTTCCAACGGTCACAATCCTCTTTCACATGGTAGCAGATAGATGCCTATTTACACATCCAACCGACAGAGAGCAACATTAGCGGTCATTTGGAGTCGTGTTTGTGTCCTCCTGATGAATATAAGTTCAATATTCACTCTCTCTCTTTTAGCTCTGGTTTGGTCTCCACCAACTCCTGAGAAAAATATCTGTCTGTTAGCTGCTAAATGCTCCACTATATTCACCAGGCAGTGTGCAGTGGGTTTATCAGAGCTTTATAACTGAACTAACTGCTGCTGAAAACCAGGTTGATGAGAGCGGTGAACCAAAAGAGTCAAGTTGTGGGTCGGAAAAGACCGAAACAATGAGCTAAAAGAGGCTAAAATGCTCCATAGAACTTAGTTATATTGTAAATTGTATTCATTGTTACAATGAGGATATTTATTAGTGAAAAAACTCTTCTCTGCACTGTGACCTTGTGATCAGGATTAGTTATCACAGTTCAGTTTTAGCTACAGGTGTCAGTGTATCTACTTATGACTAACGATAGGTCGTGTCTAGAAGGTAACCCACGAGTTACAAAATTATCGCTAAAAGTTGCAAAACTCTCGCGAGATGGTTAAGGTTAGGCACTGACATGAATAGTTATGGTTAGGATAGGTCATCGGGCAGTGAGTCTCGCGATAGTTTTTGCAAGTTTTACAAGTTTTCGCAATTTGCGGGTTACCTTCTAGACACAATGGTGGTCTCCTGGGTGAAAGTCCTGTGTTTGACCCATCACCACTCCCACAACCATAAGCGGACTATCATGCATTATTACGCACTTTATACTACATCAGTTGCTCTGACAGTCTAATAATGACGCGGGTGGGTTTGCATTGGAGTTAGTTGAAAGCCCGGTGCATCAATATTAGACGCTAAGGAGCACTGACCAAGCTGCAGTATTTGACACGTTAGGAGTGAGAACGGGTTGTACTTACAGATGTTAACAGTTGTCATTCACTATATTGCCAAAAGTATGTGGACAGTGGTCTCTGGGCCTGTTTTTCGTGGCTTGGCCCTGTAGTTCCAGTGAAGGGTCAACAGTTTGGGTTTCCTGTTTCAACATGACAACCCCCCCCATGTACAGCTCCATAAAGACATGATTTTCCCAGTCTGGTGTGGAAGAACTTGACTGGCCTGCACTGAGCCCGGCCTCATCCCCATCCATCACCTTTAGGGTCAACTGGAACATCAACTAAAACCCTCAGCAGCCAACATCAGTGCTGGACCTCACTGATGCTTTTCTAGTTGAATGGAGTGTGTTTTCATATCACAATGAAAGCACATTTGAAAGGCAGTCAGTCAGTCAGTCAGATGAAGGAAACATGATGATCTTCCCTCCTAGTCTACATGAGCACACACTACTAAACCACGCAGCTTTGTGAGGAATGAGAAGAAGCGCAAACCAAAGTCCGACTGCATGCCAGAGCTGAGTGAAGATCACATTAGAGCAGATAACAGCCTGTCCAGCATTGTGTCACACTAAATGACTGCATGTCACTGATATGAACTGTCAGTGTAACGGCACAAAGGACTCACTAATCTGTCCTGGTAAAGATTTGACTGATGTGAGTCCCAGAGGGGAGGCTGCAGACGGGAGGTGGGAGTGCTGGGAAAGGTCCTAATGTTAAGCTGCCTGGAGCACTCTGAGGGTCCTGTCCTTGTTTTGCAGTTGATCCATTTCCTGTTTTGGCAGAGCGTCATGTTACAGTCACTCTACGATGTAAAGTCAACAAATTGCATCCAGGGAAGCTGTCCTATTTCCTGACATGTTGGGTGCTGTGGATCTAGATCCTAGACAGATAGGCGAAGACCACCAACTTCCCCTTGAATTAACCTCACATGTCAGGAGTGAATTGTTTTCTTCACTGACATTCAGGAGGAGGCTGAGTGTCAGAGCCAGCAGGTCTAATGACAGACTACATTGACATTCCCATAAGCTTGTGGTAGTACAACATGCACTCCCTAATCCAAACCTAAACAAAACATCAGTGTTGGATGGCATGGCACCACTCTCTCCAGCTCATTTACACCCTCTTAAACGGGCACTTCACAGATTTTACTCACCAAGGTCGTTTTTCATGAGGAGTACTACTCATCCTGTGAAAACAGTTGCATAATGTCATCTGTGGCCCAGCAGGGAGCCGTCCAAGCTCACACCAGCATTTAAAAACAGCAAAACTTCAAAGCCAAATTAAAGCTGCAAGCAGCGATGAACGGGCTCTCGCACATTCACGCACGTCGGGGGTACTGGCGGGACGCCCGGGGCGTCGCGGCCAGGCACAATGAAACAGGAACTCTGCTGAGTGCAATGATGCCCCTCTCTACCATGTATGACAAACGGTTCATGGGTTATGAAAGGGCATGTGGCTAAATGTTAGGGCCGGGACTACGAGTCAGTATTGGCATGTAAATATCCTCAGGCTTGGACCGTCATCGTGGCTGAAAAATGTGGAGCAAATTTGACAAAGCACGTAGAAGGTTACAACAACTTCCTGTTTTATGGCAAAAGGCCATGGCTGACTTCCTGTTGGGTTTCGGGTATACCTCCAAGAGGGTTTTTTTTTGTGTGTCTCCACATGTTACATCTGCTACCAAATTTCATACATGTAGGTGAGACCTGAATGAGGAGCTCAATTTTTCCAACTTTCTAGGGGGGAGCCAGCGAGCCATTTTGCCACACCCAGACCCGAGACCCTTAAAATAACAAATTTCCATCACGTGTGAAGAGTGTGCAAAGTTTAACAACTTTCTGAGCACCAGAAGGCCCTCAAAAATGCGATTTATTTCAATAATAATAATAATTCCTTCATTGAAGATCGGTTCACAGAGGCTAAGTAAATTCATGAGATCGTTTGTGTCAAGTTTTTGTGTTACAGTACCAAAAACAGTCTGGACAGTTCTAACCTTAATAGATTAGAAACAGTGTGCAAAATATTTAAAATTCTTTTCAAAGAGCACTAGCCATCAGCTATGTATATGAAAAGAAACAAAATTTCCCAAACATTTCTGCAACAATCTCCTTCAAATTGAAAAACGTACTACACACATAATGAATTCTACGTGTTACGACTCTGTTTTCTTTGGATCCAGTGTAGTTCTGAGATATCAAGATTTGACATATACCAGCTGTGGAAACCAGAACATGTGCTTTCTGTCTTGTTTGCTCCACACAGCGCAAGCATAACATAATAATCAACAGTCATGAAGGTTAAATAACATGTCATAATTCCATCCTCGTAATGAGTCACCCTCCCATAACCCGGCAGAACTTCATCCGGCCTTTCCCAAAACACAAACTGGTGATGAACACAAAACACACAGCTGTGAGGGAATGTGATGTGTCATGTAACAAGTGGCTTCGTTCCACAGCTGTCTGTTCCATCCATTCACAGCTTCTTCTTCTAATCTTAATAATGACAGGGTCCTTAGCAGCCAGCAATTTTCTAAGAAGACGAGCCATCGGGGAAGAAGAAGGCATTCTGCTGAAAACATGAACGGAGAACATTTGGCTGCCGTCCAGCAGCGTAGTCCAGAGTGTGCAACAAAAAAGCCTTAAAAAAGATCCCTTAAAAGACTCCCTAACTGGCAGAAACCAGAGCTGAGTATGGGAGAAATGGGTGAAAGTGCAGTTTTGTGCACCGGTGCATGTTGCAGTGCTGTACCGTTACAGTAAAGAAGAGCATGTTTTAAAATGATTCCCCCTTTAAATGCACCATCACTGATGATGAAAACCAGATTTCATTAAATGTATATCTGGCTGTGTTAATTAAATACTTACATTTAGACTACAGGAGATTACTGAGACAATAAAAGGCAGATTTATCCTTAAGATTATAGTTTGTGAGGAGACAGAGAGGAGAGAACCACAAACAAATAGTGCACAAATCATTAAGAAAAAAATTACCCAAAAAAGGAGTAGGAGGAAGAAAAAGACATCCAAGCAAATGATTATGATTCAGATCAATAGTAGTCTCCAGCAGAGATCTCCACATACATTTAGACATGTCCTTACCTGATCTGCTAACATCTGGCACCTCTTCTTCTTCTTCTTCTTCCCTACCTGTCTGCTCTCCTCTGCTTTCAACTGCAACTCCCTCATTGACAGAATCTTGCTCACTCCTCAGTAACAAACTCCACCCACCAGAGAGTGAGATGGTTAGGGAGAGGGACGGGAGGGAGGGACAGAGGCTGAGGACGGCTTCCTCCTCTTGTTGTTGCTGCTGCTGCTGCTGAGGGATCAGTAATCGGAGCAGAACAACCCAAAGACAAAAACCGGGCTGCGAGATCAAAGTCTGTCCAAAGTGCCTGGTGGTTTACGGAGCAGCTTTGTCATTACTGAACAGAAAAGAGGCAGAGATAAAAGGCTTAACAGCACACACTAATGTCAGGACCACACCAAAGGAGAGAAAATGGACCTCATGTACTCTATAAAAGGATACAAACCCTGTAAAGCCACAGACAGTGGTGTAAATCTGAGGGGGGGAAAAAAGGAGAGTTGGACCAGATGATGTGAAAAAACACAAAGAGTTTGTGAAATCTAAATCGTGGTCTTCAACTTATACAAAAACTGTAGTTCCTCATATTGGATTTCCCTTTTATGTTCTGGATGTATCAAATGACTATAAGTGTCAAAAGTTGTCGTTCGTGGTGACGAACCAACAGAGAATTATCATCAACTCTGCAGGTACTCTCAGCTCTCCAGAACCTTTTAGCTTCTTTTAGCTCATTGCTTTGATTATATACATAGGCCTTTAGTGGTGTGTGTGTGTGTATATAGGGCTGTCAAAGTTAACAAGATTGATAATTCGGAGGTTGTAGCGGGCTCAGCTTTAAAGCTAGAGTGAAGATACTGGTATCATATGAAACTAAAAAAAACATGTCATACTAGCTTGTCGGCAAGGAGGCTAAATAACACTCCAAATTTACGCTACATTTTGTTTAGGAAAAACTGGCATGACCATTTTCAGAGGGGTCCCTTGACCTCTGACCTCAAGATATGTGAATGAAAATGGGTTCTATGGGTACCCATGAGTCTCCCCTTTACAGACATGCCCACTTTATGATAATCACATGCAGTTTGGGGCAAGTCATAGTCAAGTCAGCACACTGACACACTGACAGCTGTTGTTGCCTGTTGGGCTGCAGTTTGCCATGTTATGATTTGAGCATATTTTTTATGCCAAATGCAGTACCTGTGAGGGTTTCTGGACAATATTTGTCATTGTTTTTTTGTTGATAATGTTCAATTCTACTGTTTTTTAAGATTAAGTAAACTGAAGTAGGCGAGATTGGAGCAAATATGGTTAAAAAGTTATTTTTATAAAACGATCGCTATATAGTGACAGTAGTACATGAAACAGGTAACCTGAAAAAAAACATGTACCTCTGTGTCCTCCGGTGTCCTCCGCCGGTGTCCTTCGGTGTCCTCCAGTGCTCCTAATGGCATCTGCAAGATTTCACAGACCGGGGGAAAACAAACAGTAGGGCCTGACCTGGGGTCCGCTTTCCAGCAACCGTCTATGAGAGCCGGCTGTCAATCACTCACAAACTCCGACCAAACGGTCAAACTAGGCAGCGCTGATCAAATATGAATCAATATTCTCTTACTGTAATGCCAATTTCTCTCCTCAAATGTTTTCAGAAACATCTTGTAGTGTACTGTTTAGCTGTAAAATGAGAGAGTTTGTGACCCGGCAGCCATGTTGAGATCTCTTAAGGAAATACCAAGCACCGCTCACATGACCGGAGCACAGCCAATAGGAACGCTCTCTCTCTCTGAAATGACCTGTGATTGGCCAAAGTCTTCCGTCACGGGCTAGATTTTTTAAAGCCTGAAAACAGAGACATGATGAGGTGCTAAAGTCAAATTTTCTCTCAGAACACTTGAATAACAATATGCTGAAAGTTATGGACTTTTTACCCAATGATGCCAAAACATTTTGCCTACTGAAGCTTTAACTGTGTGGTATAAAGAAAAAATACAGATTAAATTAGCTGTGTTTATCTTTGTGTTTCGTGCAACCTGTCTCTCTTGTGTCCCAGGATTGCCTGTCTTCCTACTTATCTCCCATACCTGCCAGCAACCTCCAATAGCCTCCAAGCTGTTAAAACGGTGTACCAGAACAACATTTATTAAAGCCTTTTTAAAGTGAGTGAAGAGAAATCCCTCCACATATCATTTTAACACTGCTCAACTAATATATAAAGGACTGTAGTTCTGCAGAGAGCCAGTAGGGGTCAGTATTAGCCTGAGAACATAATATGACCACTACAAACTCATGGTATTCCATCTAGCTGCCTTAGTGAACCACTGTCAAAGCAAGTTAAAAAGATTTTTCATTATGTAGTACCAGTTTTATGGAAATCACCATTAAAACACATAAAACCATCCTGTCACCCAGAAATGATGTAGACGCCATCAGAATCATCATTCTAATGTTGTTAGTAATATGTATATGTATATCAAGATTCAAGACTCAAGATGTTTATTGTCACGCCGGTTATAAAGGTACAATCGTGTGAAATGCTTTTGCTGGGAAGCTCCATTAAAATAATATGTTATTTTTTTTAATAAAACAAGTTTTAAAGTTATTTTAGTTTTATAGTTGATCAACCATTTATTTTATTTTAATAAAACTTTTTTAATAAAACTTCTTTAATAAAACAAGTTTTAAAGTTATTTTTTCTCATATTATATGTTGATTTAAATAAAATACTGACTGTGTACCAGAATAGAGAATATCTAGTGAATGTACAGTGGCAATTGTGCAGAAATAAATGCTGCAGCTCCTCCAGACCAACAGAGGTTTCCCGTGTCTTGTGAGGTGACGGGGCTCCGCAGAGAGAAACGTTATCGCCTCCGACCAAAACTCCGGTGTCTCCCCTGTTCCCTCCGGCCGCGGTTGGGAGGCTGAGGCAGGAAAAGCCAACACTAGGATCAGCATTGATTCATGGAGAGACCTTCGTCTGGGGAGCCTCACTGTTTTGAGCGATGCTCGTTCATGTCTATGTAGAGCGAGCACAAGCGCGAACCCGACGCTGACTTTCGTTGACTTAACGGCCACAGGTGTCGCTGTTAACAAGCATTTCTGATTCTTACAAACAGTCCCTTTAAAAAAGACAAAAAGTGGAGTAGCAAAACTATAACTTTGCTCCCCCTAATTGAATAATGGGGATGCATTTGCTCCACTGGCTCCTGTGCATCAGCCCAGCGGTAGCTTGTTGAGAGCGGTGCAGCAGTATGGCTCAGTACAGTTCACGGTGGAGTGTTTGTCAAAAGAAAGCAGCATTCCTCAGCTTCAGAATGGGATTGTTTCACTAAGTCCTGACAGCCCCTGTGGTTCCTGCATACCTATTAGTGCACAGACTGGTACAGTCGCCTGCCAGGTGGAAATACCAGCAGCACTTTGACAGAAAAAGAAAGTGCAGATACAGGATCATATCAGACTGGTTGGGAAATCATTTGAGCTCAGAATGATGCGAGGAGTCTGCTTGGGATTTTTAGACGTACTGCTGGTCTTCCTCCTGCTGGGCTCCGTCACAGGCCTGCTGCAGACGGATCACCGCAGAGATGCAGAGGATGACCAGGAGCGAAACAAGGCCATTTTGGAAATGCTACATATCAATAAAGTGTCTGCGAGCCATCAGGCTAAGCCACATCCCTACATGAGAGGGATCTATCAGCGTCTGGACTCACTGGAGGCTCAAGACTTTGGGAATTCAGATGGAACGCTGGTGCAGAGTTTTCGGAGTGTTGTTGGTAAGTGAAATTAATTACCATCTTGTTTTAAAGGTCCCATATTATAAAAAAGTGAGATTTTCATGTTTTTTTATTATAAGGCTTAAGTCCTATATAAATACTGTGAAAATATCGAAACACTCAATCCACAGGGAAATACACACAGCCCGTATTCAGAAACTCTGCATTTGAAACAAGCTGTCAGGATTTCTGCCCATTTGTGATGTCACTAATATACAATATTTAGACCCTTGACACAATTTTAAACGTAAACATTCTAAATGTGTCCCAGTTTATTCCTGGTTGCAGTGTATGTGAATGTCATCAGCTGACAGGAAGTACACATGGACCCAAGCTGTTGCATAGCAACGCAATTCCGTCAAAATGCGCTAAAACGGAGCGTTTCAGACAGAAGGTAAATACAGGCATATTCAGGCTGATAGTATGAGGAAAATAAAGGTGTTTTTTTTAACATTACAGCATGTATACATATTCTAGTAGAAACACAAAATACAAGTATGAACCTGAAAATGAGCATGATATGGGACCTTTAAATTTGCTACTTTCTTTCAATATTTACTACATAGTTTTATTGAAACCCATCTAATCACGGAAAGTGATGTTTTACATTGATCTGTATGAATGGAAAATGGTCTGCAAAATGTGTAAGTATACATGATTGTTAGTTAAGAAGCAAAAACACTTTGGTATGATTCTGCAGAAAACCTTGTACTGCAGACTTCCTACCCTTCTCTTTTTATTTTCTTTGGATCACCAGGTCCACATCAGGCCCCTCCAGGATGGATCTGGTTCAATGTCAGCAGCCTGAACCCCTCCATGCTGGGTGCAGAGCTGGTTCTGTTCAGGAAAACCCTGCACCCCCGTCCCATCAGCGTGACCGTCACCCTGCACAGTGTCACAGCTTCACAGGGGGCTCTGAAGGAAAGTCCTGCCCTCGAGGAGAGACTGCTGACCCTGGACCAGCGATCCTCATCTGGATATGATGTGTTTGATGTGTCAGCTGTTCTACCTGTGAAGCCTCTGGAGGTGCTGGGTTTCCAGCTGCGTTACACAGACGAGAGTGGGAGTCTGGTCCTTCATGAAGCCCTGACACAGAGTCTTTACTGTCTGAACAGAGGCTCCCTGAGTGAACCCTTACTGGTGCTGTATCAGTCACACCCCCTCCACATCTAACTCTAGGACCACTATTAGTGGGAAGATGATCACATGTTCTTTTTTTATTAAAACATATCTAATCCACCTCTGATATGGTGGATATTATTCACAATGTTTCAGCACAGAATTGACAAGCAGGTGATGACATGATGTAATAATGTCAAGGTTAAAGTGTTGTAACTTTGAGACGCACAAAACCTTAACAAAAACAAAACCATAGAAATAACCTTTCTTTTTTTATATATGTATATATCTATATTTTTCTTTCATGTGCAGTCTAGGCATGTATGCATATCCTTCAGAAAATGTAGCCAGTAATAAACAGTAAGAGTGATGCACTTTTATTATTCTGATCATTATTTTGGAAAAAAAAAACAACTAAACTGTACTAGAACTTCATAGTTACCATCTTTTATTTTGAAAGTTTCCACCGGAAGTGTCAGTGCTGTTGTGTCTGACTTGATTGAGATGTCAGTGTGTTGATCATGGGAGCTCACTGCCCTCCAGTGGACACAGTGAGTAACTGTAACACCACATTGAGCTGATATTACAACTCTTTTTCTCTAATATTATGACTTAAAGGGACAGAGTGTAGGATTTGGTGGCATGCAGTGGTGTGGTTGCAGATTGCAACCAACTGAGTACCCCTCCGATATATATCCATTTCTTTCATAAATACAAAGAAATTAGGCTTTTTTTGGGGTAAATTTACCCTTGTGAATGTGGAACTTCACAAGAATTAAAATTAGATTAGTAAGAAAAAATGCATTACTGTCTTTGTCACTGTAATCATAGCAACAAAATATAATAATTCTATAGTACAGTGCAAAATCTGAAAAATGTTAACACGTATAAAATTATTGACATCTTTCTAGAAATATCTCTATTATTATTAGTAGGCTACATGACATCATTCAGGACACAGGAAATGCCCCTCAAAAAAGTGTTTGGGATTATTATTATTATTATTATTATTATTATTATTATTATTATTATATCATAATATAAATAATAAATAAATATAATATAATATATTTATATAAATATAATATAATATTTCTGGAAATTTAGGGTTTTTTATTATTATTATTATTATTATTATTATTATTATTATTATTATTATATCATTATATAAATGATAAATTAATATAATATAATATAATATATTTATATATATATAATATAATATTTCTGGAAATGTAGGGGTTTTATTATTATTATTATTATTATTATTATTTAATAGAAATATCTCTAGTATCATTAGTAAGCTACATGACATCATCCAGGACACAGGAAATGACCCCCATCCTTCCTCTGATGTGATTGGTTGCATCCTCAGTCTTTCAAGTGTTTCTCCAGCCAATCAGTGACGACCAGCCTCAGCAGCTTGTTCCCGCCTCCTGTAGGCGCAATTTGCCCAGAAAACGGAGGACCGTTTCTTTATATTCTTGCGGGTTTCTGCGCCTTCATATCTCCGGTCCTGGGACTCCACCACCACCATGCTGAAGCTGCTCTCTGAGGACATCTGAAGTGAAATGCATCCTCCTCCTGCAGCAGCTGAACCTGTTCCTGTTCTTCCATCCTGCAGCACACAAAGCCTGTGAGAGCAGGCCGTGTTTGTCCTTTCACCAACACAGAGAAGACCCAGCTGATGATGCTCAAACATGTCGGGGAATCTCTACAAAGGCAACGAAGTCAGCTGCTGCATCAAATACTTCATCTTCGGATTCAACATCCTGTTTTGGGTGAGAAGCTTTATTATGGGTTTATTATGACGTTATGTGCGTCTCTATTTCTAGTAGCTTACAGCTCGGTTATTATCATGTCCATCGGCCATAATAAGGGAGGAAGGCCCAGATCATCATCATCTCCATCTTATCATGATTATCATTCAAGTTTATTATTCAGAGTTAGATCAATGCATGCAGTGTTTTATTATTGTGGTTTTATTATGGTGCAGTAATGTCTGTAAAGTAAACACTTCACTACACAGAGCTAATCGGCTTTTACTAGTGAACTAATGACAGCTCAGACTGCAGTGTCTCAGGCTGCAGGCTTATCATTCATATCACACATTATATACAGGAGCCTGCTACACAGTGAATGTGTTACTCTAAGATGGAGTATTAGGGCCACATTGAGGGGGAAAAAAATCTGAGATTTCTAGAATAAAGTCGTAAAATTTACGAGAAAAAAGTCGTATTATTACGAGAATAAAGTTGTAATATTACGAAAATAAAGTCGTAAATTTACAAGAAAAAAAGTTGTAAAATTCAGGAATAAAGTCGTAACTTTACAAGAAAAAAAGTCGTAAAATTACGAGAATAAAGTCGTAAATTTACAAGAAAAAAATCGTATTATTACGAGAATAAAGTCGTAATTTTACGAGAAAAAAATCGTAATATTACGAAAATAAAGTTGTAAATTTACAAGAAACAAAGTCGTAAAATTACACGTTTAAAGTCGTAATTTTACGAGAAAAAAATCATATTATCACGAGAATAAAGTCATAACTTTACGAGAATAAAGAAGTAAATGTAGGAGAAAAAAAATCGTAAAATTACGAGAATAAAGTCGTAAATTTACAAGAAAAAAAGTTGTATTATTACGAGAATAAAGTCGTAATTTTACAAGAAAAAAAGTTGTATTATTACGAGAATAAAGTCGTAATTTTACAAGAAAAAAAGTTGTATTATTACAAGAATAAAGTCGTAATTTTACAAGAAAAAATCGTATTATTACGAGAATAAAGTCATAACTTTACGAGAAAAAAGTCGTAATATTACGAGAATAAAGTCATAAGTTTTACGTGTTGTTTTAGAAGTGAAATAGAGCAGCATGTGTGAAAATGAGGAACGTGGAGCATCTTGTGAAGTTATACTTAAGTTTAGGTTTCACAAATAAGGAAATACTTAATCTTTTGGCACATCAGCACAACATTATCATTATCAAGTATCAGGACCTTGAAAAGATTGTGCAAGGAATTGCGTTGTCCTCTCGCCCGTTTTGTTGGTTGCTGGTAATATGTTTTCCTATTACAACTTTTTTTCTCGTAAAGTTATGACTTTTTTCTCCTAAATTTATGTCTTTATTCTCGTAATATTATGACTTTATTCTCGAAATCTCAGATTTTTTTTCCCTCAATGTGGCCCTATTACTCCGTCGTAGTTACTTACTCTTCACTATGCATTTGGACATGACATAATGTGTTTTAAGAAGTGATGTCATTCATGACCAATATATATAGTGGACACCAGAAATGTGTATGTGCTGTTGTTAAATAATCTGTGAGTACAGGGACACTTTTAGATGTTCAGTAAATATCATCTGCAGTACATGAAACAGGTAACCTGAAAAAAATCATGTGCCTCTGTGTCCTCCGGTGCTCTAATAACGGTATCTGCAAGATTTCACTTACCGGAGGAAAACAAGCAGTAAGAGCTGATCTGAGGTCTGCTGTCCAGTTGCCGTCTATGAGAGCCGGCGGTCAATCACTCACTAACTCCGACCAAGCGGTCAAACTAGGCAGCGCTGATCAAATATGAATCAATATTATGTTACGTTAATGACTATTTCTCTCCTCAAATGTTTTCAGAATCATCTTGTAGTGCACGGTTTAGCTGTAAAATGAGAAAGTTTGTGACCCGGCAGCCATGTTGAGATCTGTTGAAGGAACACCAAGTTCCGGTCACATGACCGGAGCACAGCCAATAGGAACGCTCTCTCAATGAAATGACCTGTGATTGGTCAAAGTCTCCCGTCACGGGCTAGATTTTCTTCTTCTGTTCAGTAAATTAAGGCTGCAACTACCAGTTATTTTCCTTAGCCTACCAATTAATCTAAAGAATACTTACTATAAAATGCCAGAAAATAGTGAGAAATGCTTTTGACAAGTCCCACCCAGAGAGTCAGTTTACTATAATGTAAAACAAAGGAAAGCAGTAAATCTTCACAGCTATTTTTTTGGGTATTCTCACTTGAAAATGACTTAAATGATGAACTGATAATCAGAAGTGTGCCAGGTGAATTATCTGTCCAGCAACTAATCAGATAATTCACTAATTGTTTCAGTTTTAATATAAATACATTATTTTCATCATTTTTATATGTGTTTTACATAAATAGAAGGGGAGCAAGGGGTCAGGTGAAACATTTTCCAAATCTTCATAAATTGTAAATTAAATAATATAATTTTAAAGTTATATTCATAATGAAATTACATTAAAAATACTTGGAAAATGCAACTATAACAAGGATTTCCATTATTGAATTATCTGCTGATTAATTTCTCTATTAACTGATAAATGGCATGATCTATATAAAACATCAGGAAAGAGTTAAAATATCCCAGAGCCCACGTTAATGTCATCAGATGTCTTGTTTTGCTCGACCAATAGTCCAAATCATCAAATTTATTCAATGTAATATCATGGAAACCAAGAAAAGCAGTACATTTTCACTTTTTGAAAACCTGGAACCATCACATTTTTGCCATTTCAGGCCTTATTTTAATGGTACAGTTGATAACATTGATAACATTCAGCCACTAGATATCACATTCTCCCTCCCCCGTTCCATTGCATTTACTTCACAACAAGTCGTTGCCAGTTGATACCGTCAGTCTCAGCCATTTATCCGTTTTTTTCCACACTATCTGACGACCCAGAGATACCACCTGATATAAGAAGCCCCATCTGTGATGTTATTGTGAGGGTAAACATACTATGAAACATGTACACCAGAGCTCTGATGTCGTACTGAGAGAGAAATAAAAGACAATATGGGATTGACTGAGGGCAGAGCAGAACCAGCTGGGTCACAGCGGCCTCAGAGGAAATGTGTGTGAATAACAATGTGACAGACTGCCATCATGTCATTCTGCATCAACACATCTGTCCAGTGGTTTGACATGAGTGTGGTGTTTTACAGCTGCTGGGCATGGCCTTAGTTGGAATCGGACTGTGGGCATGGAGTGAGAAGGTAAGTGGCAACACTAAAGTTATTAGTGATGCTACTACAAATTACAGTGTTGTTAATGCATTTTTTTATTCCTACATTTCAAAATATTTTCTGACATGCTGACAGATTTCTTTTATCAAAGGCCAATGTGATAATAATATCTACTTGTTTTCATGCCACTACTTCTGGCAATTTAAAGCTGCACCTTTTTTAAAGACATAGACAAACCCACAGAGCAAATGATAAACTCACTTTACACTAACAGTAAGGCCGGGCAATAGATTGATATTATATCAATATCGTGATATAAGACTAGATATCGTCTTAGATTATGGATATCGTTATATCATAATATGACATAAGTGTTGTCTTTTCCTGGTTTTAAAGGCTGCATTACGGTAAAGTGATGTATTTTTCTGAATGTACCAGAATGTTCTAGCTGTTCTATTATTTGCCTTTACACACTTAGTCATTATATCCACTTTACTGATGATTATTTATAAAAAATCTCATTGTGTAAATATTTTGTAAACACACCAATGGTCAACCCTACAATAAATTAGCAGTTCTGCTTCCACTGGGCGAAAAAAAAAAAATATATATATATATACAGCTTTAAATTCCAGCCCAATGTTTGCAGAATTTAATCATTGGGAATGTGATTAAACAAACGCTTAAAATAATCGTACATAAACGGCTCATTCTAAGGTAACAAAAACACAATGGTTCTTATTTTCAGGTGATTATACACTAAAGAAAACATACTTATTAATATTATATTTCAATTCTGTCAATAGATCCCCTAAATACTACACACTGTTCTTTTAAAACTGGCTCATCTTTCAAACAGAGTTTACTGTATATTTGCCAGTGAAACGCAGGGTGATAGAAATAAGAAATCCAATCACTGAATCAGTTCATATTCGCAGCTATCTAGTGCAGCATTCTAAAGATAAATAGGTCTAAAGATGTAATGAATCAAAGTGCACCATATCAAAGGATAAACCATCTATTGTAGTATTATTTGTGGCTGCAGCAGCATTATTTGAGTTCATCCATCTTATTGTATGTGACTGTAACCCTGTTGGTCCTGAAGGAGACCCAGCTGCCTGTTCTCAGACTCACACTGTGTGCCGTGCTCTGTCTCTCCTCCTCCAGGGGGTTCTGTCCAACATCTCGTCCATCACAGACCTGGGGGGGCTGGACCCAGTCTGGCTCTTCATGGTGGTCGGGGCGGTCATGTTCATTCTGGGCTTTGCAGGATGCATCGGAGCGCTACGGGAAAACACGTTTCTACTCAAGTTTGTATGTTCCAATGATGAGACCTCCCAATATGCACACCGCAGTGATGAATGATGGGAAAATTGATTGACAGTATCATTGTGTGTCTTCCTGCTGTAGTTCTCGGTGTTTCTGGGTATCATCTTTTTCTTGGAGTTGACGACAGGAGTCCTGGCGTTCGTCTTTAAGGACTGGATTAAAGACCAGCTCAACCTGTTCATCAACAACAACATCCGGGCGTACCGGGACGATATCGATCTGCAGAACCTCATCGACTTCACTCAGGAATACGTACGTTGAAAAAAACCAGCATGTTCACTATGTCCTGTGATGGGTCTGAAACTGCCCTGTATCTTTTCTGTCTCTGATCCTCTAACTGTTCTCTCCTCTCCGTGTGCTTCACCTTCTCTTTCAGTGGGATTGCTGCGGTGCGTTCGGAGCAGACGATTGGAACCTGAACATCTATTTTAACTGTACTGACGCCAATCCCAGTCGGGAAAAGTGTGGCGTTCCCTTCTCCTGCTGCACCAAGGACCCAGCGGTACGACTTCCCTCACTCAGCATGATGCTCACATTTATACAGTCCTCCATGCACACATGTAGCAGGGCCAGAGCACTGTAAAAGCTGAGGTAGCACATGATGCCTGGCTAATTCTAAATACTTTCCTTTTTGCATTTTTAACCTTGTTCAAATCTTTTTAAATAAACATCAGCATGTTAGTGTTATGTCATAGTGAGCATGCTGACATCAGAAATACTGCCACTCACATCATAACGCTGCTTTTAAACAGTATAGTGTATAGTGTATAAAGTTTATTCTTCTCTTGTGTCTCTAGGAGGATGTAATAAACACTCAGTGTGGATACGACATTCGGGCTAAACCAGTAAGTAACATTTATCTACTGGACTCACTCACTCATCATGTAATTTCTTCATTTTGAACTGCCCTTCTGCTTTATTCATTTAATAAATGTAATATTTCATCTCTTCTAATTGACATGATTTAGTGCTAGTGATATTACAAACAGGTAGTTTGAAGGCAGGTCAAAGGTGGATTAAAGCTGAGGTGTGTTGTGTTCATCAGGACGCGGAGCAGAAGGACTACATCAACGTGAAAGGCTGCGTGCCGCAGTTTGAGAAGTGGCTTCAGGACAACCTCACGCTGGTGGCCGGGATCTTTATCGGAGTTGCTCTACTGCAGGCCAGTTCATTCACGTGTTCGACCGTCAGAACGTTCCAGAAAAAAATCCATATTTCCTTTTTTTTTTTTTTTAAATGTTGCTATCTTATGCTGTTTTTTCTTTCATCCACAGATTTTTGGGATTTGTTTGGCCCAAAACTTAGTGAGCGACATCGAAGCAGTGCGGGCGAGCTGGTGAGAAAATGATCTTTACTTCTAATATCCTTCAGTTCAGGATCTCATGTGTCCTCCTCATACAGACAGACACACTTCCCTTGATTTGCACCCATCTCTTTCTACTGTTTCCATTTCACAACATGAGGCATTTCAGCTCTCTGTCATAGTAGAAATGCTCTCAGGCCCATGTTATGTACATACATTATGGCCAGATTTTAGATTTTTGAAGAAAGTTCCAAATGCAGTTTTTTTTTCTACATAAAAACATAAAGTATATGCTTGATTTGCTATTTTCAATATTTGCTAATTTAATCTGGATTACACTAGTCAGTCACAATTAGCAATGCTCCGGATAATGTGAAGTATTTTGGCACCTCCCCTGAGAGGACATCCCTCATGTAATTTCATAACAACATAAAATTTTTCATAATCAGCAAGAACCAATGATCTGGGTTATATTTTAGGCTCTAAGATGCTTGATGGAGGTTTATACATACAGTAGGTCTGGAGGTCCTTTTGATCTTGTGTGTCAAAATTATCATCTTACTCACACAAGATCCATTTTAAAACAGATAAATAGCAAAAGAACATATTATTATTAAGAGCTGAGCTTTATACCATCACAATGTCAACACTCACCTCATTCTTCCTCCTCCATGCTTCGTCAGGGTGCCCCCCCCTCTCTCCATTCGCCGACTCCCACCTCACCCGAGCAAGAAAGCAGCGGCTTACTACTCATGAGACACACACGCACACACACGCTGTATGTGTGTGTTTGTAGCCGGTGGGTGTGAAGGATCATTTGGTCATTGTTTTGTCTTGAGCTCTGCTGTGATTGTGTCTGGCTGATCTGTGTTTGCTGTTGTGTCGTATTGTGTTGTGTTGTGTTCCCCTTTGACGGCCAAATGTGTAAACCCAGAGCTCATTCAAATTCAACTAATAATGTCATCAGAAATGTATCAGCAACCTTCTTCGTTCCCTCCATAGCTAACAGCCCATTGGTTTACACGTTAGAATGGAAATACAACACTGATGAAAGTAATGATAGCATTTCTTTGAACTAATTATAATTTGATCAATTAAATTAGCATTTTAAATTATACATTTAAAGGGACAGTGTGTAGGATTTAGGCAGCATCTAGTGGTGCGTTTGCATATTGCAACCAACTTAGTGTCCCTTCACTCACTCCTCCCTTTTCTGAGGGTCTGCGGTAACGTGAGCCGCCGAGTGCAAAACCGTGGTAACGCCGCTAGCCTCGCTCAGACGCCATTCGTATCGTAATAATACTACTTTAGGAGCAACGGAAGTCAGACGGAGGCTGGCGGTACCACGGTTTAGCACTCTGCGTCTCACGTTACCGTAGTTTCACAAGCGTGTGAAAAATATAAAAAGAAAATAGTTCCAATTGCATCTAGAGTATTAGGGTAGTAAGCATATGTTTAATCTTTGTTACGATTATGAGGGTCCTTTAAGGGGTCCTTAGCTCCAAAAAGGTTGAGAACCCCTGCTTTAAAGCCCGTAGGCCAGAGACAAATCAGAAAAAATCTGTTCCAGTGTGAGAGCATGTTGATGACCTTCCTACATGTTCCTACTGAGCTGTAGAGTCGGGGTGGTTTGGAGTCATGTGACTAAGACAACAATCCTTTCTTTCTTCCACTGTGACTGTGTCCAACTCAACTGCTTCAATATGTCTTCTCTCTCTCCAGCTTTTAGTCTAGACCGCTGATCCTTTACAGAAAGCACTCTCAACCTAACTCCTTAACTTTTCTGCCTTCTGTTGTGCCCTCAGCTTTTATTTTGAAATTGTTGAACCACACACGCTTTGTTAACAAGCAGATGATTTAAAGGCTTTCTAATGAATTCAGCTTTCCATCTCCTCTTTTCCAGTTTCTTTACCTGATGCTGAAGCAGCATTTTACTTCTAACAGGTAACCTTTTTTTTAATGAAATTGAAATTAAATCCGTTTTTTTTTTAATCAGGATCACATCAAAATGTAAAATAATGTTAATCTGATTTTTGTCTCATGTTGTGTCGCCAGCTGCGGGTCTTTGAAGGCGCCTCCTTGAACACATCGTCAGAGGACCTCACCGATCGCCGGCACCATTTTGTTCACTGAACCAGCACCTTTTTTTCGAGGCACTAATATGTGAAATGCTCTGTATATAACACTGTGTGAGTTTGTTGGGGAGGGTGGTTTAAACATGCACTACATGCAGGATCGTCACAATGCTCAGTTTTGATAGCTACGCGTAGAGAAGAAGTAGGAGTTTTGATACATCTTTTTGATATTAGATCGGTATTTTTCACTGTGGACTTAACGCTCCATTGCTAAACCCATCATGTAGGACGGAAATAGTTGTGTACAAGAAACCGAGGATCTGCTTCTGTTAAAGTTGAGTGCTTGCTTTATGTACCTTTCCACCACTGGTCTAGGACTCTGATGGGCCGAGGCCCTAATGTTCCGAAACTATAAACAGGATGTCCTTTTTTTTATCAAAAACTTAGGATTTTTGTGTGTTACAGCAGATCCCAGGACTGCTTCAGCTACATGCATTCCATTTCAACCAATCACAACCTGTATTTCTGCTCACTGAATAATCTGCTTTAGCTAAACAGAATTCTTGTTGTTGCACGAACAGTGAATTTGGATTCCTGTTCTAGTGACAGACAGGATATGTGTGCGTACTGTCACGGTGTCCGAGATGAGCCAAACATTCTCCACATAGACAGCTTTAAAGAGGAAATGACTACAAATTACTCCAGTTATTTACTGTAGCATAATGACTTACTACTCAACTAGTCTCTGTAAACAGATATATCTGCATATGAATGCAGAATCTGTGACAAGATTTTGGCATCGGAAGCGTTCTGGTTTCCGTTTGTAGTCCGAGTAGTATCGACCAATCCCATTTGAGCATGTTGAATGCAGGTAAATAGTCCGTGTGGAGAGCAAAAGAGGCGGAACGCATCGGACGAAATGCATTCTTGGAACCCACCGGCTATCGTCTGATGATGATTTAGCTTTTTCATTGGTTTAAAATTAGCACGTACACGTCATCTCTCAACTCCCAACTCCTGTCTGGTGTCTCGTGTCTGTGAGGAAGTCTTGGCCCAGATATCCGTTATCTGGATATCCGCCGGCTACACTGGAATTCCAGAAATATAGCC
>CAKAKR010063579.1:37292-62706 GCA_916700685.1 Adelosebastes latens | reverse complement strand
GCTTTTCATTCGCAAATGCTCTTTTTTTTCTCTCTTGACTGAAACACATTTTTATTTCGCTCGGATTATGAAGACTTTCTTTATATGAAACCAGTTACCATATTTGTGTCTTCATCACTCAGAATTGAGGCTGCTAAGAATCTCTTGATTATCATACCAGAGCTTAAATAGAGCTGAAAGAAAAAGACTTTCACGGATACTTCAAACTTCATCAACTGGGGTGTGTGTAGCATGACTACTGAGCATGTTTTGCTTCACAGTCTATAATGTGTTGTCAGAGTGGATAGATTTGCTGTGATGATTTTCATGGATTTTGGTGCAAAGATAAAAGAAGTGATAGAATGTCTTACCTTGTGTATCGATGAGCATACGTAACGTCCCCAGGAGTTTAAACTGGACAGGAGGCATCTCTGATTGCAAAAACTTCAACACCACATCTGCTACTCCAGCTGACAGCATCTTGGATTTGTTCACCACTGGAGAGAGAGAACACGGCACATTAAAACACGGCTAGTTTATTGAACAACTGTCAGAATTTTCTTAAAAACATGCTCTACAAATAGGTAGCAATGTCTTTAAATGGTAAAATTAGTGTTGCTAACAATACAAATACAAACAGTATGATAAATCTTATGTTATTTCATTGGATATTTATTGGATTTAATACATCGCTTTGACTTTTTTTGACCACAAAAAGGAGGATCCACTGCCAAAAAAACCTGTTGTGCTCAAAAAGTCTGATCTAGTTCTAGAAAGATGATTTAGTTTTATATGACTATTAGGCCTTTTTCTATTTCATTAAAGAAATGTTTCATGTTTATGCTATACGTAAATTTTTTCCTCAAGTTTGACATCTTGATTTTGTCCATAAAATGAGATGTGTAATTAAAAATTGATTTTATTTCACTTTAAACACTTAAACATAAGTAGTGCATCTACTAGTACATATTCTATAACAATGCTTGCAGAGACCTATTCTCAAATTATTGATTACTGATGTCACTTTGTTAGGTTGTCTATGATGTTGTTAAAAATATATTTCAAATATACTTAAATGGATAGTTTGGATTTTTGTTTGAAGTTTGTGTGATGTAGCGGCTCACCAGGTATGGCCAGGTTGCGCAAGGCGCTCAGTGCTGCGTGTTGAACGGTGACGTTTCCTTCCTCAACGTGCCGATCCAACAGCTCCAGAAGCTTCTGCACAATCCCAGTGTCCACCATGTGGATGCAGTTCCCATCTACAACAAGAGTAGGATGCCTTGATGTTGAGTCAGATACTCACCAGTTCTGGGTCTTACAGTTCAATTACTGTTTCCTCTAATTAATACTCTAACATAATATTATATCAATAGCAGTAATGGTAACAGTAAGTCATCGATTTTACACATTTTTTTTAAAATCCCGAATGAGGTTTAATTGTCCAATCTCTATCGACAAATTCATTTTTGCCACAACACATCACTCGCTCAGCTGATAAAAAGGGAGATAAAGACCACCTCAACTAGTCTATGACTAAATGTATATCAATATTTTACTTTGTTGTTTCATAACAAGGATAATAAACGTTTTGGTCGGACCTCATGTCGCCACAATATGAAGTCAAACTTACCGTTGCGAGCAAAATTAGCGATGGCCAGAGCCCCAGCGAGCTGCAGCTGATGGTTATGAGACGGTATCCAGGACAGGACCCTCTGGAAGACGCTGCCCTTTCCTCCCTCAAACAGCTTCTGCATGGACTCATCTACACAACAGAAGGAAGACAGGTTATTGTACAATGTTAGTCAATATGTCACTGACAGCAGGTCAGTAGGTATGGATGAATAACCTTATAGATTTTTGGTCATTCTGTGTTGTAAGCAAGGTTGTAATTTCCACTGGGGCTGGGGGGGACATGTCCCCCTCACTTTTATAGGTTTCAAGTTGTCTTACTCAAGCGTCTGTGAACATTGTCCTCCGGCTGTCCTGCCACCATAATCCACATAAGACAAGAGAGTGTTGATACACTCATCTGAGTCACTAATGGAGTCAAGTGAGTCAATAATTACAGTGTGCTCACAGTCAGAAGCTTGTCCAGCAACAGCAGCAATGAGTGCTTAGTGGACTTTTTTTCGCCCCGTGTTTAGCCTTTCAGGCAATAATCACCCAATCTGACACAGTGATCATCTCAAAAGACAAAACTATCATGTAATCTGATCCATTAGATGATGGCCAAAAATCTGTTACAAACTGCACACTGCATACAGTGTCTGCAGAGGAATAAAGAAGACAGAAAGAATGTTGTTGACCATCTTCCAGCACTCGTGGAACATGTGGACGAATTATTGCTTAATCGCTCATTAGATGTCTAAACTGTGGCATAGCGCTGCTTTAAAGGAGTTTTATCATGCTCATTTCCAGGTTCATACTCTGCCTGAATATACCCTCTGTCTGAAACGAGGCCGTCATGTGACATAGGAAGGGGAGACAAATCTGATTGGCATGTTGAATCACATGTTTTCTGATCTAGACAGCTCACAAAAAACCTGACTGGGTTGTCTTATTTCACAGTTTGTAGGTTAGTAGACACTCCAGATACCCAGATGGACGAGCACAAGCACTGAAAAAGTGAGTTTTTCATGATACGTCCCCTTTAACATAAAAGAATCAGGAGCATGAACACCATCATGTGAACTGGGTCAGATAAGACCAGCGGCAGAGTCCAGTATGTATATTTATAACACACCATGTTCAGGTCTATTCCACTGCAATACAATATTTACATAAAGGTTGAATTATTAATACTCAACATCAGCGCTGGTCAGAAGTCTGTATGCGTTTATATTTATGGTCACATATTTTCTGTCCATACATTAAGTCACTTAGGGGATACTAAGGACCAGGATCTGTGCTGCAACAGTAATCTAACAGTTTGAAGTATGAATTTTTAATGACTGTTACACAAGGTTTTGTTTAAGTTCAGATCTGGAGGGAATTTAAATATGGCTGCCTGTGCATACAGTATACTCTGGAACTGGGTTAATAGGCTTTTTTGAACCCTAATCCATCCATCCATCTATGTAGCTGAAAATACATTTTAATGTTAAATATCTTATGACAGAACACATCAACCCAAGCACGTTTGTGGTATAATTGGTGATACTGCACCAGTTATTAGGCGTCAACATTGGCACCATGTATGATTGGACAAGCCCTGAGGTGTTTACCTCCCAGCAGCAGGAGAACCATGAGGTCTGAGGCCGTCTTGAGCTGGGCGATGTCCTCCTCCCTCTCTCCATCCACAGTCTGAGCCACCACCTGCAGGAGACACTCCACCAAGCCGGCCTCCACCAGCTGGAGCTTTATCACATCTGGCAGGGGAAGGAGAAGGAGACATTGAGAGTGGACCTCGGTGAGCAGTTCAGACTGAAACACACTGCTGCTGCTGCTGCTGCTGCTGCTGCTGCAATGCAGTGGTGCATCATATATGCATTATATGACGCAGTTAGCACACATGGGACTCTTATTACGGCCCAGCATACCAACCTGACCTTACAGCATATGAAATGTAGCGGAAATTTTAACCAAATCTACAAAAAAATGCCGGAGAAACTGTGAATCGGTGAGCGTCTCTATCCACTACATTTATGTGAATATTAGATAGCTGGGTGCATTGAGATAAACAGTGGTGGAGCTAAATCTCCAGTCACATGCCATAAGTAGAGGGAACAAATGTGCATAAAAACAGGTGGATGGAAACACAGTAAAGTAAATGGCAACCAGTGGTTTAAGGGTAGCGGCAGCAGGATGTGCAAGCAGAATCTCTACAATCCAGCAGTGGTGAGAAGTAACTAATATATTTAGTACTGTTCTCAAGTACAATTTAGAGGTACTTTACTTGACTATTTCCATGTTTTCCTACTTTATAAGTCTACCCCACTACATCTAAAAAATAGGGCTGCACCCTCTCATTCGATTAGTCGACTAATCGGTTGTTTTGGTCTTAGTCTTCGAAGATTTCTTTAGTCGATTACTCGTATTTTTTAATGCTTTTTCATGCTTTCAATATTTCATCCATCCAAACTCCATTCAGAAAACAAGCATTTTAAAAAGTTGTTTGCTTTCTTCCATGGTTGATGGTGGAAAGAAAAGTTGTTGGTATCTAATGAGACAAGCTTCTCCTCTTCTCCGGCGCGTCAGTAAAGCGAGGCGAAAATTCGATTTGCTCTTGGTGTGATGCACCATTAGTCCACCCACTGCATCATTTTGAAAAATGCTAAAAAGTGTGCAAGTGGCTGAGAAAGAAAACCACGCCCACTATGACAAATGACGCAGTGTTGACAAATACAGCTACAGTAGTTTGGAAAATAGCGATATGGGGCACTGAATTTGAGGGATTTACTGTTTATCAGACCACAAATGACAACAATTAGCTAGCTACCACACCCCACAGTCCTCCGTCTCACTCCCCGCTGCTAGGAGACTACTTCTTGACTGAAGGAAAGCGGGCACTGGCTCCGGAGACATAATTATTTTAAGGCATTTTTTAAAACCAAAACAAAAATTCGATGGTTACACCTTGTCAAATGTGAATATTGTCTGTTTTTTGATAGTAAACTGAATATCTTTGGGTTATGACATGTGGCTCTGAAAACTTGTAATGGGAATTTTACACTATTTTCTGATATGTTATAGACCAAACCATTCATTGGAAAAATAATCTGCATATGAATTTATAGCAAAGTTGCATTCCTATACCAGTGTTTAGAAACCCATTGTCCCCTTTATTTATGTCTGCCTGCACTTTTTAAAATGATTTTGTCCTTTGATTTAAGGACAATATAGTGAATTACTCAAAGGTTAAGCACTAAAAAGTAAAAAACTAAAAACTTTACATTTGTCACTATTAAACTTCTATATTATCCCTGTCTTACCATCATAACTGACTTTTTTTTACAGACGTATTCAACTGTTTTCTCTCTAGAAATCTAATGAACAAGATGCAGTGTGACGAATGAAAGAGATGGAGAGGTAGAGAGCGAGTTTCTCTAGAGTGGAGTTAAGTAGGACGTTGTCCTGGAGACTGACAATGTAGGAGCACAAAGTGTGCCTGGAATGGTGATAACAACAGTAAGTAAGATGCTCTCTCTGCTGTTGAAACACACACACACACACGCACAGAAATGTTTGAAAAAGAGCAGCTGAGCAAATGCAGGAGCTGTCTGCCATGACTGTGCAGTTAGCAGCTAGCCTGGAAAGCATGACTCACACTGAGAGGATAATTTACGACAGAGTAGGTGGACAGGATTTTCATCTTTAGGCACGAGAGAAGACTGCAGTCTCTCACTAGTTTATGTTGAAATCTCTACACTTCCCCATACAGTGGATGTGGTAAAAAAAAAAGATTTATAAAAGATCGAACAAAAAAAAAAATCACATTACCATTTTCTGCAAGTGGAGCCAGAACCTCAAAAATCATTTCCTTCTTCTCATGCTCCGACTGCTTCTGGAACAGACGCACCAGCTCCTCAGCAATATTGGTGGAGGCAAACTGCTCTTTGCTGGACTCTGAAAATACCAGAGGAGTATAACAAGCATGTCAGGAAAGACTATAAATCCTCTCTCCTACAAGGACATCTGCATGTGCATTCCATGCAGGAGGAACTGAAGGCCACGCCAAGTCCAACGCCAAGGCGGTCAAAACACGGGTCACGCTGACTTTCAAAGTTATTGTTACTAGTTTTGAAAGAAAGACTAATAAGATTTTGGATATACATCAGAACCTCCAAGTCTGAGTGGGCATGTGTTTGTGTGTTTGACTGATTAAAAACTCAGACCATGGTGAGCAGATTCTGGCTGACCAAAATGATACAAATGACAGTAATTAAAAGTATATAAAGTTTAAGAGATCTACGAGAGATGTTAATGATACTTTACCATTTTGGAATGGTTGGTAGATTTGTTAGCTTGGGTCAGTATTTAGGTCTACTCACCGAGCTCAGCCAAATTCCCAAAGGCAATTAGACACATTTCTGTCAGGGCTGTGTTGTGGGAATGGATGCCTAGCAGCTTCACCAGAGTGGGGATCACGCCCATATTGATCAGCTGAGCTTGTAAGGAATCTGAAAAAAAAACAAAAAAAACAAAGATACAAAATGAAAGGCAGTGGATCGGTTGTTCTAAACATGATGTAGATGTAGAGCTGAGGACTTCAAGAGAAAACCGTTAGATTTTTGCTTAAAAGCTGATTTGATCTACTTAAATAAACAGAGACTATTTGTTTTAATCTGATTTTAAAAGATGATTTGTAAGCTTAAAACACTGTGACCTTCTTCCATGGAAAGTAGATGATACCATTAAGGGACCTTAACGCCAGACTAGGGCACTTTTGAAAGGAGAAACCCATACTTCGGTATGTTAGTTGCTAGCGGGACACTAAGTTCAGTTTATTCAAAAGATATATTTGTACTATTGATTCCTGTCTCATAACTGTCTGCAAACCATTCTGCCTATGTGGAGAAGTTTATACTATGACAGAGGAGGTTAAATAAGTGAATGGTGACGTGCAGCTAACGAGCTACGATAGCTTCCTCGTCTTTGGACTCTCCGTCTCCTCAAAGGTCAGCATGGTCAAGACCGCGCACAAGTTGAACGTGACGCTAAAAATTTGAATAGATTTACTTTGCCCTCACAAGCGAATCCACTAATCACAGCAAATCCACTGGAATGAACTGAAATCGCTGCAAAATTTCACACCGTTTAACATGCTGGTATGACCAGTAGCGCATGGTGGCTAACTTTACCATTAGAAGCATTAGATTTCGTTGTGTACCTGATGCCACTGAGTTTGCTGATTAATGACTCTTCTTTTCTTGTGCTACTGTTACACTATGTTTGGCATTTATCATTACGCGTCATTGCTATTTGTGACGACTGCGTGCCCGCTGTTTTCCAGAAGTTACATAAGCTCACTTAAACTGTGCATTCACACTGCACAAACATTCCTCCCTGAAATACATTTTGGGAAATCACAATAAAATCACTCAGTCCATTTTTGACACGTCAGGTCAATTACGACTACATTTAAACCCTTGAAATGTTAAATTATTATCTAATGCATTTAATAACCTGCATTAATTAGTAATCCACCGACAACCTGGTGTCAAGGCCCTCTACACACCACAAGAAGTGGAGATGTATTGCCATTTGATGGCAAGAAGTGGTATAGATATTAGACGTGCCTGGAGAGCAAAAAGAAAGGATTTAGATTTAGTTGAAACCAGAGTGAATGAATGGTGAAGGAAGACAAGAATGGGTAGATGAGCAGAAGAGAGAATGAAAAAGTCCAGTTAAAGTCTCGAGAACAATACTCAAAAAAGATCCTAACTGAATGTCAATCAGAACTCATAGTAGCATGACAAGCTAAACCTTAAAGCAATGTATAAGTAAGAAGAAGAAAAAGCCACTAAAACAGATCGTACTTGTGTTGTTTGAACATCAATAAAGCCTCTACAGAGGACTTTTGGAGGGCAGGTGGTGAAAAGACAGGAAACAAAAAAGCCATTATGAGACCACGACATTTTCTTATTATTAAATCCTATGTTATTGCTCTTCTTGTCCACTGTTGTACCTTGTATTTCTACTAACTGTTACAACCGTTTCCTGTTCGATGAGCCTTGAGATACTGTATATGCTCTCGGGTTATACAAATACACTTGACTTGTGTAGACTGGAGGGAAGGGCAAGAAGCATGAGCATTGTGAGAAATGCAGTTCAGGCAGAGAGTGGTACTGCAGTACGGGAGACGGCGAGAGGCTTCCTAAACAAAAACCCACAAAATGAGAAGTAGATGAGGGGAAGAGCTGCTAAAATCAGGAAGACAACACAGTAACTGTTGAAACGCTGTTTTGTGTCCAAGTAGTGTTTGTGGAAGAGAATCACTCTCGCAGCTGGACTGCTTTTCCTTTCCATCCATTTCACGTTACTGAGACACACGGTAAAAAAAATACTTTAACACGTGCTCTTTGGTGGATTGTGTGTTTGCCGAATTACAGGAAATGCTTGGGCGGATTCACAAAAGTTGGTGAATCTAATTTTATCGGTACATTTGATCAGTAATTAGAGCCGCGCTGCTTTAATCTTTCAACTACATTTGTTGACTCCATCCTTCTGGTTGTCACTACAGTTTATTTTTTGACCGTTTGCTCCCGTCACGAGCAAAGTTATAACCGCCCGCTCCCCCGGGATCCCAGTCCCAATGCCATCCTTAAGGAGAGTGCTGCACGCATACACACACACACACACACACACACACACACACTGCCCCGCTGTCGCACAATGACGCAACTCATAGGAAAATAGCCTATGGCTCTTATTAAACACTGTCATTTTTTTAAAGTACCGGTACTAATAAAATGGGGTCATGCACCGCTTTTAACGGCAGATCGTATACCGTGCAACACTACTGGCACGGAGAAGCTCTGATTTCAACACACACAGAGAGGGAGAGAGACTTCATTCTCTGCTCAGGTAGACATTACTCCTCTATATCTTCTCTACTAGTAATCATCAAGAATCAAGAAACATTGCCCTCATCGAGGATAAAGGTCAGAACATTACACACAGAGCTTGTACCACGGTTGTCACACGTCTTTTTCTTAAGAGATTCTTTTTAACTGTATTAGTAAGAGGGGAGTTGTCTCACCAATAGCCAGATATGAAGAGTCAGCTAGATGCTGAAAGCTGCTGAAAGCTGCTGAAAGCCACCAAAACCTCCAATGCATTCTGTTAGTGTAACCAGAAACCTTGCATCGCCCAGCCAAACAGATCCAACCATCATCCAGTGCCAAAAGACAGTTGGCAGGAGATCTGAATCCGTCAGATCACATACATGCTTCGGTCAACAAGCCTTGCTGTCACAAGCACACAAACTGTAGCACAGTCCAGTAAGAAGATGTATGCAGAGATACAGTGGAGGGGAAATTCACCTTTTTAAACTGGCAAACAGTTGTAAATTAATAGTAAATATCACAGAAAGCCCATAAAGAGTAATGCAGATACATAATGAAGATAGAGACGTATGGAAGAGAAAGCAGCAAGCTGTATGTAAACTGCAAGATGAACTGCAATCGTTTTAAGCATGGGAACATATAATCTGGGTAAAATGACTTTGATTTATGCTCTTCTTTCTTAAATTAGAATTACCGACTCACGGTTGTATGCCTACCCCAAACCAGTAAAGTTGTAGTTTACATCCATGTCTGTCCAAAATGTCATCACTTCATCATTTTATCCTGTTAGACATTTGTGTGAAATTGTCATAATTAGCATATAAAGTCTTGAGTTATGGCTGAAAATGTGTTTTGTGAGGTCACAGTAACCTTGACCTTTGACCACAAAATTCTAATCGAGTCCAGGTGGACGTTTTGTGCCAAATTTGAAGATATTCCCTTAAGGCGTTCCTGAGATATTGTGTTCACAAGAATGGTACGAACGGACGGACAACCCGAGCCTACAGCCATACAAGCGCTGCTTTGAGCTAAAGCTAATGTCATTATGCTAACATTCTCACAATGACAATACTAACATGTTGATGTTTAGCAGATGTTTACTATGGTCGCCACCTAAGTTTAGTGTATTAGCATGCTAGCATTTGCTAATTAGTACCAAACACAAAGAACAGCTGAGGCTCATGGGAATGTCATCAGTTCTGCAGGTATTTGGTCATAAACCAAAGTCTTGGACAAACTGAAATGTTGACTTGATGATGGCGATAGATGAAAAGTCAGAGGATTACCAAAAGTTATTGCAATTCATCATGAAGGGAACAATGGATGTGTGAGCCGGATTTTATGGCAATCTATCCAATAGTGATAGCTTTATATAGAGATATTTCACTTCAAATCACGAATGTCAACCTCATGGCGGAGCTATAGGAAAAGCCAGTAGAATTCATCCTCTGGTGACCAGGAATGTCTGTACAACAATTCATGGCAATCCACCCTATAGTTGTTGAGATAGTGGTGGACCAACAGACCGGCGTTGCCATCCCTAGAGAGCCAAAAAGCAGGGAGAGGAACTAGCTACTGAATATGTTCTACCTGCTCTATGAGTCTCTATTTACAATATAACCTTACAGGAGCGAGGAAGAGGGAGAGGAGCTACCGCTACTATGAAAGCTGACTCTCAGCAAATATTAATAACTGCAGATTACCTCAGAGGTGAAGTTGGAAAAGCAACAGACAGCATGGTAGACAGATCAGAAGAGAGGTCAGTCCAATGTAGGAAAGCATAGAATGGTCAGTTCAACCGTACGGTCTTATGACAAAAAAATGATGTGACATCGTCTGTGTATAAGAAAGAGAACATCCGCTGATTAGTTGAGATTAGTTAACAGTAGTTCCTGGTGGAAGATGGTCATTACCATTATCATTGCTATAGTTCATCAGCATGCCACAAAAGACAGTCAAGAGCTTCTCATTTTCCGGCTCAGTATTTTGGGAGAGGGATTTAATGTGTTCAGCTACTATCTGAGCCCCTCCTGCCAGGTCAACTGCACTCCTGCCCTCATCTGCAAAACAAAGAGGCCAGGACATAAATCAACCACAAAGCAAAGGATAAAAGTAAAGAAAATAAAAATAACCACAACCTGAAAAATACATATCAAAGCAATGTTAAGTAAGCAGTACAAAAATATACAAATCAATGCAAACTAAGGCTAGAAAACAGTCAAAATGCTGAGTAAAATAAGCGTAAAGGAAATAATTATGACCACAACTATATGACATAAAGCGTACCCCGGTTTAGAAATCACATGAGGCTCATAGTCCATCTGATAAATTCAAATCCATGCTAGAACGTACGTAACTGGTGGCCATAATTCTTCCCTTTTCTTATAGTATTTCTTTATATGTGGGAATAGAATAAAGCTCTCCCTACACACTTTACTAATTATTATTATTTTGTTGTAGCCAAGAATTAAAAATCAACACAATCCACAAACACAAAATCAAAGAACTGCAACCATAAAAAAAAGAAAAGAAGCTTGAAAAAATAGACTATTGACAACGGATATGTTTGGCATAATCAAGCCTTTGTGCGTCGCGTCCATTACCAGATCAAACTCCTTTGAAGGCCAATACACTTTACCTTTGATATCCATTACAAATTACTTTATTGACTTTCATTTCTTTGTTTCTTTAAAGAAACAGTAAATGTGCAGTAGTGAAGGAGGGCTTTGTCTGGAAGAAGAGCTGCCAAAGGAAGCGTTACACGAGTCAGCCTTCTCGGTGTCACAGCTGCTTTCACTCACTCGCGGAGGCATGAACTATCAGCAACGCAGAAATATCGTACAGCGCATAATATTTCCTTTCTGTTCTGTTCTGTTCTGAAATGTGTCACATGTAAAAGCAGTGGTAGGACTGTGAAATATGAATAAACAGATACTCACAGAGCTCAAGAGGTGCCCAGTAGGAACTTAAGAGTGGCTGGTGCTAGGATGTGCTAGCTTTCAAGGATTGGAATGTACCTATGGTTAGTCCTTAGCTATCACAAAGCTATTAGCCTGGGTGACAGCTACAAGGATGTTTTTCTGCCTAACTTCTGTTATTTATGTGCATGGCATATAGACATTTTCATATCCATTCTGTTGCTAGGGCTTTGGTCCAAGTTTACTTCCTGTCAGCTACTGCATTAACAAACATTGCAACAGGAAATACAAAGGGGCCCATTTAGTATGTTTATGTTGTCAAGTTTGAAAAGGTCTAGTAGGCACTGGGGAAATAGAACAACAGGACTATGTGTTTGGAGGGTGTATAAAGGGTTTAAGACTGTGAGCCAGTTATCTTGTTTCGGTTTATTTTGAACACTTCATCTGTTCGATGTTTGAAGGTCTGAGAGTTTGAACCCAAGGAGGAAATAAGGCAGGCTCAGTCAGTGGCTTCTTTTGAATCTAAAAGAAAAACATACTTCCCTGATTTCACCTGATTCTAGTTTTTATTCAGTTTTTTGGGGGATTTACTATTTTAATTTGTAAGTTGCTCTTTTAGTACTTTTATTTTGTTATTGCTGTGCTTTTTGTTTTTATGTGAATCACTTTGTAACAGCTTTGTAACTTAAGCAATTCCAACAGCTTGGGTGGATACCTCTAAAGCAGTGGTTCCAAACTCAATTTAGTTTATAGTCCACATACAGCCCAATTTGATCTCAAGTTGGCTGGACCAGTAAAACCATTGCATAATAACGTATAACAACACCTCCGCATTTTTGCCATTCTTTTAGTGTAAAGAAGTGCAAGTGCATTCTGAAAACATTCACAATTAATGAACAATCCATTTACAAAACAGATGACGAACAGCCTGAGATAAATATAAATATAAATAGATAAATATAGAACAGAACCAACAATTTGTTTATCTTTTCTGTTCCCAGTTGTCCTTGCAAGTTCTTGTATTTTTTGCCATGATGAGTCTTGATAATGGTGCCGAATATTATATTATTGAGCACTGAAAGGTGCTCTGAACACACCAAGCACACTGCCTTCCCATTTACCTCTGAAGAAATAGGAACTGGTGCATTTTTCTTGGAAAACCTGACAGACTGTGTCCATTTTTCTCCTTTTTGACAAAGACATTTTCCACCAGTGGCTCCTACATGAACAGTAGCCTACGCTTGACAGTGTTGTACCACGTAGCCTGTACATAAGCATGTGGGATCTATAATAGCGTATCCAGCATAAGCTGATATTAACTCATTACAGATTTATTGGTATCTGCGTATGTAACAGCTGTTATATAACAAAAAAATGGCATTACCTTAATATCAAATATATGTTTGTGATCATTTACAATTGATATATGATACATTTACAACAGTGTCACATTATCTCTTCTGTTCACCAGAGAGCACTTACAAGTTTATCTTTCACCTGTAAAACGTCCTGCCGTGTACATATCTTTAACACAATTATCTAATAAACAAATTAAATGATCCTTAATAAAAATGTATGTTAAGCGTTTGCTAAAAAATGTATATTGGCTGATATATTTTTATCATATTTTGTACTGCTCAAATATTGATATCGGTATCGGCCTCAAAAAATCCATCATTGTTTGAGCTTTAACCTCAAAAAACCCTTTGATGCCTACCAGACTACAGCTAGTGGCGATGTCTTGTGCTAGGTGGAATAGAAATTAGCAACCTAATGTATTTGGTAACCGCCACACTTTTATACATTTAGAATTATGGCTTATGAGAAATTTAAACGTGTGAGCTCATTATCCCACTTAAATATACTGTGTATATATTTATGTAGTTTTATAATACATTTTTTGCTCTTTGGAGTGAATTTGCTGATGACTGTTCTTTCTTTAAGAAGCACTTAAAAAGACTACTGTGATTATTCCATCAGTTAATTGCATTAATGCAGCTGTATTGTCATAAAACCCTGGGTAGAGCTGATAATGCCCCTCTGAGAATGTCTACGTCAGGGTGCTGGTAAAGGAGGCTTGGAGAAGGTTTATGACTGTGTCTCTCGGGGTGGCTTATGGGGGATTCTGCGGGATTGTGGGGTGCCGGTGGGGCTGTTGATATGAACCAGTCCTTGTATAACCAGTGAAAGAGTTGGTTTCGCTTGTATGTCGAGCAGTCTGGTGGTTATTAGTGTTTGTATCTCCTTTTTTCAGACACAGTTTGGCTGGCTTTATCAACCTGTGACCTCCACGGTGCACTGGGACGGTTCGAATGTGAAGTGGCTGGTATGAAGATCAGAAGCCATGGTACTCCAGGTTAGGAGCAAGTTGAAGTGAAGAAGTTCAAGTACCTTGGGGTTCTGTTCACGAGTGAGGGTGAAATGGAGCGTGAGATTGACAGGCGGATCCGTGCAGCACTGGCAGTAATGCAGGCATGGCACTGTTACTGGACCATCATGGTGAAGAGTGAGCTGAGCATGAAGGCAAAGCTCTAGATTCGCCTCACCTATGGTCACGGGGTTGCGTCCAACAATTTTTGTAACTTTATGAAAGAGACAACCGGACAATCGTACAAATACTGCCATCCATTTTAATGTGTACAACCGAATGCAACACCGCTTTCAAAGAGAAAATGCCCAAAACTGTACGCTCTTATCTACATGTATACGATTTATCACGTCCAGACTACAAAGTCATAAAACTGAACTGAACTGAGACATGCGAAAGAATTCTTGGATGGAGATCAGTGTGGAGGCTATGATGGCAGGCTCAGACATCTGGAAGGAGATGGGAGTAGAACCGCTGCTCCTTCACATTGAAAGGGGTCACTTGGAAGTGGTTCAGGCATCTGAGTATTCCCTTACCTTCATTCCCTTTACCCTCATTAATAAAAGATGTACTGCAAAAGTGTGTCTGAATATATCCAGACATAAACATAACTTGATTTTTGCTTTGTTTTGATATTTTTCATGTCATAAAATATAAAAACTATTTTTAATGTAAAGCCCTATGAATAATTAAAAAGTCATAATTTCTATTTTGTTGTATTATTGTACCTATTTTGTGTTGTTAATTGATTTCCAATAATAACTATATACATATATTTGAATAAAGCAAGCATTTTTTGCCCACTCCCATGTTAATTAGAGTATAAAATACTTTACTAATACTATTAAAATCTCCCTTTAAGGTACATTTTGAACAAATAAAAAATGTGTGATTAACTATAGACAATCACGTAATTAATTGCAATTAAACGTTTTACAGCCCTAATAAAAATGTGACGTGTTACAGCTTTTACAAACGACCTGTAGTGATCGACAGTAGCAGTAGAAGCCCTTTTCATCATGTTGTACTAAGTGATTTCAGAAGATCCCGTTTTATCTATCTTACTAAAACAACTGAGGCAACGTCTCCCATATTACAATGTGTGTTTCTGTAAGGTAGCAGGCAGCTGCTTCTCCTCACTCTCCCGGTGCGTCTATCATAAAACCATGCCAGCTTACTGAGACCCCCCTACACTCAAACAAATGTCACATCCCACCAGATTCCACAGATACCCAGCTTTTCAACAAGAGGAGAAACTATGCACCACGACTGACAGCTGTGATTAAAGCCTCTACAGCTGGCTGTAAAATCAGGCTTAAACCCCGTTGCTCTTCCCTAGGGGTCAATACTCAAATGCTCCACTGGTACATTCACTAATGAAATATCTTAGTGGCAAGTTTCAGTTTAAGAACAAAGTAAAGACACTGAAATGTCACATTTTAACTGTATTTTAGTGAAGATTGCTTTGAAATCTTCATTTGCTGAGGGAAGTTGTAACGCATGTGAAGTGGGTCTGCTGTTTGAAAGTACAGTTAAACCTAATCTACATCAAATTCTTCTGCCTGGACAGTATAATCATGTTAAGAACATCTGGCTCAGATTTGTAGCTTCTCCACAGTGAATCACCTATGACCTTAGAGGAGCATTTCACCCCGGAAAGCCAAGCCGATATATCATATATGTCAATATTAGCTTATTACAGACACATCAGTATCAGTTTATATGTCGGTTTAAAAGCAACAAAAAATTGCAGAACAAAAACGTCAAACTAGGTTTAAGGTAACAAGAATTAAAAAAATCGAAGGGATCCAAGTCAAGTTTATTTTTTATATAGGCTTTTTGGATAAATTACTATCAGCTGATATACCAGATTATTTTAGACTCCCAAAAGTTGATATATCAAAAATCCAGTATCTGCAGGGTGATAGTATATATCGTCCAAAACTAGAACAAACTCATTTCAACATACTAACATATATCAAGCAATGTATGTACGGAATTCACTCCCTCGACAACAGGTTACTTCACAAAAGAGTGTGTCTAGTTTTTTTCATTTAAAAAGATAATGTATGTAAGTTTACGTTTTACAAATAGAAACGTCAATGTGTGAACAGGTTGTAACCTAAAAAAATTAGACCTTTCGCGACTTTCTGGGTTTCCTCTATCAGCCAGTAGACTGCCATTATTGTGAAGAATGCGGGACGTTTTTTATGAGAAAATCCGCCGGGTGTGACGTCATGCGCGTTCGCTACTGCCTTTACTCTCTTCAGCTCCGCTACAGGGCTAACAGTGTGCAACCATAGCTAACGTTCAGTTAGAAATGGAGTCCGTTAACGCCAACAAACAACCAGCCCCCACCACAACTCAGACTCAATCACAAACTCCACGGCGGCACAAAAAACACAAAGTTATATCTGGTGAAGCCCGTCTTGCAAAACAGGAAGACGTCGGGGGGGAAAACTAGGATCAACATCGACCGGGCCTTCGATTCATGGAGGGACCTTCGTGTATTGTCATTGTCAAAATGTAATTGTGAGTTGTGTGTAAGTTGTGTTGATTTGTATAGTCTTATTGTATAGTCACTATGTATATTTTCATATGGACTCCAGTAATATAGCAGCTAACAAATGGTTCCAAGTAAACAAACAATTTGCCTCAATATTCAAACCTAACAAACAGCAAGGCAGCAACTGTGGTGCCCTCTATGCAAATGCAGTAAATGGGGTCTGGTTAATCAGAGCTGAACAAAATGTCCCTGCATGCAACGCTATAACCCTGTTAAAGGTTTGTGGGGCTTAAACATCAAAGCTTTGTCTACTGGAGCCCAAAAGCAGAATCATTGTAGGACTTCTTTTCTATTAGCTGTGTGATGGTGATGACAAGGCTCATGAGGGATTCAGTGTTCCCTGAGCAAAGCAAACTCCTACTTACGGCTGTCATAACAGATGTTGCCAAGAGCTCGGCCGGTCTGCAGTAAAGCCTCCTGGTCGGCGGAGTTTAACAGCTGAATTAGAGGAGGGATGAGGCCGGCTTCAACGCAGGGGCTCCGCATGAACTCTGAGAGAGGGAAAGGTGTTGGAAAACAGGTCAGTATAAAACGGTCTCAAGTTAAACTTGCTCGAGGAAGTTAGGAGCATCAAACTGCTATATTACTCACATGTTTCCTACAACTTTACTGATAGTATCTGTAGTACATGTAGTGATCACATGATCAAGATATGCAGTGCCTTGAACAAAGAAAGGTAAAATGACATGAAAAATTGACACTGATCCAAAACTAATATAATCTATTAGAACATTGTTCCTGACAATCCTTCTTTTGAGCTTTGCAGAACGTTAAAAAGATACTGGCGACTCAAATCTACTCTATGATCTCAAGAAGTCTCAATTAGAGTTGTTCCGATACTGGAATGCGTCCGATACTGCCCAAAATTCGGTATCGGCGAGTACGCCAGTCTATGAACCGATCCGATCCGATAATTTATTAACCAGAAAAAAATTAACTTGTTTAACCAGAAATCAATTATGGGCAGCGAAGAAGAACTGATTGCAGGTAGTTTGTCACTTGACGATAGCAAACAACAACAGTGCGTTGCTAGTGGAGAGTGTAACGGTCACTGTAGGAAAAGCCAGGAAAATAATGTCAGCCATTTGGCAATATTTCACAGTGGAAAATCCAACAAGTAAAACAGTGATATGTTCAGTATTGAAGGCTTCCGTTTGGAGGGGTGGCAGCACCCTAGCAGGGTGTGTGGATATTGCACCCTGCAGGACAAATCAGCACACAGGCTGTCCACTGAGGAGACAGCCTGTATATATTTATTTCATATATTCATTTTTTTTTATCACGCTGGTATCGGATCGGTACTCGGTATCGTCCGATAGCGCAAGTTCAGGTATCGGAAAGGATAGGAAAAAATGGTATCAGAACATAGTTCAACAACTCTAGTCTCAATCAAAGCATAAATACAAAGTTGTTAACAATTTTGTTCATCCTCATCAAAGAGATGATGGAATTGGCGTTTGGGTGGTTCTGGTAACAACTGCAGTCACGAGACATGAGTCAAGTTGTTTTTTTGATTTTGTCAAATCTAAAAAGGCACCAGATTTATGACTCAAGCCATATCACTCGAGTCCACACCTCTGAAACTGGCTATCTGTGATTGACTGAATCCTTGGCCAGTTTAAATCACCATGATGAGAGCCTTTTAAGTTTCTCGTTTGCATGTTACATACAATGCAATAAATAACAGCAATATGTGGGTTAATTCACTGCAAAGCTCCCAACTCACCCACATCCACATAGGGCTTGTTAATGGGGTGACAGTGACCCATAAGGTACTTCTCACCTGACCCTAGCATCCTGATAGTTACTGTACCTACACAGCTAATCTGTGATGCTTTATAACAAAAGGTTACGTGAGGGATGAGAGAGACAAAGAATGAGGTGATAACACACTTGATTCACTAACAAAGAGACCCACTTAAGCTCAGACGCACCATGTTCTGTATGTGAAGAGGATTTGTCACCCGTCGCCATACTGTGATCAGATTTTCATTTGGGAAATCTTGTTGGATCAGCTGGGTTTGACTGGGGATGAGACGCTATTCTGTGTGTTGTGGTGGTGTTTTGTGCTAATTAGTCGGATAGGTTTTTACATTAAATCTTGCCTGGTGCAGCTTGAAACAATCACGTCAGTTCAAACTGTCAGACAGCAAGGGAGTTGTCTTTAGCCCAGCAGTCACTTGGCTGCTTGCAGACATTTCCGGAAGCAGTGACAGATAAATGCCAGCGGGTTGTTGCCAAGCTTGGCAAACTGCTGGGGAGTGATCATTAGCTGCCGTCTTGCAAGCTGCTAAAAACCCATTCATTATCCTAACCTTTTCTAGCCCCAAGTTCTATTCACGTCTGCTTTTTTTGTGCTTTAAAAGCTTCTCCTGTGCTCACACAGAGGCATTATGGAAAACTGAAGCTCTCTGACACAGCCGTTATGCAACGTTTGAGTCCTTACACAACAATCTCTCAGTCAGTGACAGCTTAGCTCTGAAATGCCAAGGAGAGCTGCTAAAACTAGCCCCGTCTGAAATGACCTGTCAATCAAACACGCTACTGTTTGATTCTTCCAATATTTTAATCCATAGAAACGTTCTAAAATATCCATGACTAACACGGTTGCTCCACTGTCCCACCAAATGATGCATTCATGAACAAAACATGGAAGAACAAAAAAGGATGAGAGCTAGAGAAAATGTAAAAATTGAATACTGACGAATGGAGGAACAGAAAGTCAGGATGTTCCTGGATGGATGGACTTGGAAACCGAACCTCACCATTTTTGGCCACCTCAGCTATGATGTTGGCTACTTTAGGGGTGCAGGAGGTCTGGGGGTTTAGCAGGGTGGGGAGCAGGGGAAGGACGCCCATCTCCTGGATCTTCACACTGGCCTCGGTGTCTGCAGGAGAAACAAAAGGGGATTCATTTCAATCACATTAAAGGGATAGTTCGGATTATTTGAAGTGGGGTTGTATGAGGTACTTCTCCATGGTCAGTACAGTAGACCTTGAGGAACACCATATAAAAAAACGTGCTGTGATTTGGAATCAAAAACTTTTGACATTTGGAGATTTCTGCAAGAATTGCATTTTTCAATGATTGGATGGCGAGCACTTCTGTTGTGTAAACTGCTCAGAAACCCCCTTATTGTCAGTATACCTAGGAAAGCCATCCATCCTCTGAATGCTCTAGGTCTCTAGTTTGTGGCTGTAAAGTTTCATGAGGCTGTGATTATCCTAGAGGTCACCACAGGTCATTTTATACAGTGAGGTTAAGTTTCAAAAAACTACAATGAAATAGCTACTATGGGGACTAACATCCTCACACATGAATACAATTGGGTTCATTGGATCCACAAGAGTCTCAGCTTTACAGTGATACCCACTATATGTAATTCCATGACTGTTTAGGAACCCCAGTATGCAGAAGTATTCAAATACACCATTTTAGAATAGGCGAAAATAACACATTTATACTGCATTCAAAAAAGCATGTTTTTTTGCCCAAAACTGCATGTGATTATCATAAAGTGTGCATGTCTGTAAAGGGGAGACTCGTGGGTACCCATAGAACCCATTTTCATTCACATATCTTAAGGTCAGAGGTCAAGAGACCCCCTTGGCCATGTCAGTTTTTCCTCGCCAAAATGTATCCTAACTTTGGAGCGTTATTTATCCTCGTTTGCAACAAGCTAGTATGACATGGTTGGTACCGATGGATTCATTAGGTTGTCTATGATATCTGTAACTTCACTCTAGCTCTAAAACGGAATCTGCTACAGCCTCTGAAAGACAATAAAGTCGGTTGGGATCGCAGGTCTCGGAGGGTTAAACTGATACAGATTTTTCTTTAGATGTCTAAAATACGTTTTGCTGCTGCCCCCGTCCACAGCAGTACTTTGCTTTGCTCTGATTCCAGCTTCTTAAATGTGAATATTTTGTGGTTTCTTTACTCCTCTATGACAGTAAACTGAATATCTTTGAGTTGCGGACAAAGCAAGGCATTTGAGGACATCATCTTGGACTGAGCAACATTTTATAGACCAAACAATTGATCGATTAATCAAGAAAATAATCAACACATAAATCGACTATGAAAATAATCGTTAGTTGCAGGCCAAACATGTTAGCATTGTAATTGTGAGCATGTTAGCATGCAGCTCAAAGCACCGCTGTGCCGCTAGCATGGCTGTAGACTCTTTGTCATTTTTTATGTTATCTTAAATGGTGCTTAGCACAGACAGAAACACAGCAGTGTGATATCTTCAGGTGCTGTATGTCTATGGGTTATGCAGTGTTAGTGTCCTGTTTATTCTGTATCATTTCATGCCACATACTGATTGAGTTGCAGACGTGGGTCGTAGCAACAGTCACACACACAGTCACAGGGAGAATTTGGTGTCTAATTTCTGACACTGTCACAATATTGATGCTGGCTGACGTTGGTCAATGTGTCTCACAGAGCGATCTAGGGGCCACCATTTTGGATCGACGACCAAAGATTTGACCATGTTTCTCTCCTGACTGCCAGCTTTTATCTGGGCCATCACACAGTGCACGGCATTTACTGGCCTGTTCACCAAAGACTTTCACCACAATTTCAACATGATATGAAAGAAAAAAATGACTGGACGACTGCTATACAGTCAGCTAGGGAAGAATTTCTCATTCAATAGCAAGATGTCATTACTCAGCTGTCTGGCAAAAGACTGTCACACTGCCCAAAGATATGGATTTAGGTAGACACAGTCAGCCACAGCTGTCAATGGACGATTTACAATACACATTTCTTATCAGAGTGCAATTTAGATATTGTTCACAAACCTGACCACATTAATCAGAGGGTTTAAATCAGATGACTGCTTGTATTTACATTTAATTAATATAGAAAATATTACAAAAATGTTACTAGATCGAGAGTAAACATGTTGTCAGAGACTCTGATGGGAAAGAAGGAGGTATTGGACTTAGAACACACTACTGTAGGTGTAAATTGAGCTCTACTCACTGTTGTTGGCGAGTGCTTTCAGCAGGCAGTCCAGACAGCTCTCCACGCTGTCAGTGGCGCTGTCTGTGGACGCTAGCTTCAGCTTCTCCAGGGCATCACTTAGGTTGTCTGAAAACACAAACATTTAATGAACAAAAGTTGGGAGAGAGCAAGACATGAGAAATCTGCTGCAAGTCAGTCATAGTTTCATGACTGGTATTTAGGCTGCAAAACACAATTAACTTTGGACCAGGTACTTGAGCCTGGATCCATGGTATTATTGCATGAGAATTCTTCTGAAACAGGGAGGAACCAAACAGATGTTTTAAGGTAGACCTCAAACCTCAGCAAATATACCAACTTGTGGAAAAAAAGTAGTCTGGAAAAACCTCTCCAACTGACTCAGGTGTGAAAGAGGTGTGTCATACTGGCAAATGTGATGGACTGGTTTACAATGTGGTGGACATCTGGCAAACAATTCTGTGGGATGTTAGTCATTCAATGATTCCTCACTGACCTCTTTACCTTCACTCTGCTAACTGCTGGAGCTAGCTCTTGAGAATTATCAACTTTCTAACAGTGAGGAGATAAATGCAGTGATAGCTTTTTATATTGTGGTCACATTTCACATTTGGAATATGCTTAAACCATCATGTACTGCACCTGCATAAAAATCTGTCCAATTCAAAGTGTTTAAGTAAGTAATTACTTCTGGTGCTGAATGTATTTTATTGGGAAACAGCTGCAGGCAACGCAGTGTACACAGGGATTATAATTAACCAACTAATGGCTATCTTGTTACATGATTTTCCTTCTTTGGATCCTTCAGAAACTCATAAAGCATACTGACATAGATACTGTGTCATCACATACATATGATGACATATCACTCAATCTTATTGTAACACTCAGTGTACCGCACACAGGCTGACATTCTACATGATGAAATACCAACTGGTACGAATTGGCCTTCAATCCCTATAAGGAAAGCAGTATTAGTAGTAGGAAAGTATTTGGGGAAAAAACAGATGTATTCTAGTTGAAATTAATTTAATCAAAAAAATTGATTCGGCTGGCAAAATATTGTTTACTCAAATGAAGATTTTGAAGAAATCAAGTTTCTGAAGCATTTAAAAACAAATTGGCCATCTGCTAAAAGACATATGAGATACATTAATAGGAAAAATTCATTCATTCATTCATTTGCTTTAGCAGTATTTGTGTCAGTCATGTTCTCCGTTGTATTGTAATGAACTAATGTCACGTTCTACAGATGCCTGTGTGAACTTCTGTATTCAATAAAGTGAGAGAAAAAAGGAACAAACAGAACCGTTGAACTCGTTCACCCTTTAATGAAAAACCTACGCATTGGCACGATGACGCCACTTTTGGTGGGCGCACCCTCGTGCCGGGGACACGGCGTCAAGCATATAGAAAGTCTTTTTTTACAGCGAGGCACAGACGGCCCTCATACATCCTCAGGAGCACACTGACCATACACGGTCCAGCCATACACTAGACCTATAGTCTTGTTCTCTTTTTACTCCATCATGAGGACTACAAGGCATCAATCTGCTACACTGCCAGCCATGTTAACCACAGCAATTGAATCAATCATTAATATCTCGCTGCACATCAATCACATGCCATGACAAACAATAAGGATATCTCTTCTTGTTATTCTTATTAATCAGTGAAATAAACAAATTACAGATTGACCGTTTCCTGATTACATCATATAGTAGTGGCTAAAAACGGTATGACTCTGAGCTCTTCTCAGAAATGTTTAATAGAGCTGCATTTTTTTTAGATATTTCACAGCTGCTCCACATCTCCAGTAAACAGTGATACCTCTTCACTTGATCTATACTATACTATATATGCAACCATTTACAGTCTGATGCAATACACTGATATCAATCATGTACAACAATCAGGCTAAATAATGAATTCCTATAAAGCAAGTGCCTTACATACAGTACATGACCCTGCGTATTCCCTGGGTCTACACAGCTCTGTTTCTGGATGCATATTTACTCACAGCCTTCAGGCTACATTCTCAGCAAAAAATCTGATTAGGACTGACCCGTTGGGTTTGCTCCAGATTGCACTCTAATTACTCTAAAAGGCTGACACACTACTTTCTCGTCTGGTCAACGGAGAATAAGATTTATTTTAATTATCTTAAAATGCCTTGAATTGTTGCAATAACGGTGGGAATTTTCCCAGCGTTGTGCCAACCAACCAGGTAATGATAAGTTGCATAACGATTGCAGACACCGTTGCAGTGACCTGGTTTGTTTCTGTCAGCTGCTTGTGCACTGCACAGCCCACACACACATCCATCCCCCATCATCATAGATGCCTTATATCAAATGACAACACGAGTGATCCAGCCTGGGATTGTGAAATACCTCATAAACTGTCAAGCAAATACTGCTCTAGATGCCATTCAAGGCTGCCACTGCCTCGTGTGGGAGCTGGTTTTCAAACGTGATAGATAGAGAGGTAATATTTTGTGCATGTTTTTAATGTATTAAATTTCATTCAGAGATATGTCGCAGGCCTGTGCTCACAAACATCAGTAAACCAGTGTGTGTCCACCATCAATAACCAGTATACAAATTGAAACTGCTGTGTGTTGCTGAGTGCTGTTGTTGAAATTGTTTTGTTTTTTTTGTTCTTCTTCTTTGAGGTATTTATTTGTTTTGTCTTATCTTATATTTTATTTTTTTTTCTTTGTTAGATATGTGAAATACATGAAATGTCATGCCTCTCTTTCTTTGATTACTGTGGAAATTCTGACTAAACATTTCTTCGTATAATTTAATTATTAATATTGTTAGACCTGTCTGTATGTGTGTAAATGTAAAATTCAATAAAAAATATTGTTTAAAAAAAATAAATAACCAGTATAAACAGTAACATTAATAGAGATCAGTGCAGTATAAATGTCTCCCTGATTTGTGTGCCTTAGGGTGTTGTCTGTGTTTTATTTATTTATTTATTTGTTTGTTTTTTTTCCTTTAACTACTTATGTTCTTTGTATTTGCTTGTCTCCATTTCTGTTTGCCCTTAGTTCCTAGTATTGTCTGTTTTTGTTGATATATATCAAAAATGAGGCATGATACACACGCCACAGAAGTCTGTATCACTGACATGCACATGCTTCCTAATAAAAAATATTTGACACGAGATCAGTGCAGTAGAAAACAGCAACACGAAGTGGGGCTGCTGCTGGATCCTATTGCATAACAGCTGTGGAGATGGAGGAGTGCCATCTACACCATCATCAACAGCACAGCACTGCCATTTCAGGGGGGGATGTACTGTACATTCATTTTTAGCAGCTGGGGACCTATACGAGCCATTTCTAGTCCCCGCTGAATCACATCGAGAGGAGGAAATGAAGGCAGTGCGATTACATCATCTTTACAGAAGCTAAAATATATATATATAAAAAAAATCACGACCACTAAGAGAGGATTGAGGATGGAGGATGGAGTAGTGATGTGTCGGTCACGAACGAGCCTGCTCTTTGAGCCGGCTCTTTTAAGTGAACGATAAGAGCCGGCTCCCGTCCGAGAGAGGTTTTTTTTTTTTTCTTTCTTTAATTAATTCAAGGCAGAATGATATGATGATCTTCTCCGCGCCACGGGCACTCCATGCACTGACTGTGACTGAATGTTGTGTTAATGACGTCTGTGCGACCAATCAGGTGATGACAGACAAGGATCATACCGTCAAGCAGGGAGGGGAGGGGTGGGGGTGCGCGGTACGCTGACGGCTACAGGTACAGAGCAGGAGGAAGAGGAGGAGAGAAAGAGAGAGGAGTGTGGTGCGTTGCGTTGCGGTGCGTTTACGGTGCAGTGCGCTGACGTTGTTGCAGTGCGCTGAGGTGCGCTTAGGTGCGGTGCGTTGCGGTGCGTTGCGGTCTACAGGTACAGAGCAGGAGGGAGAGGATGACAGAAAGAGAGAGGAGTGCGTTGCGTTGCGGTGCAGTGCACTGAGGTCGTTGCGTTGCGATGCGGTTCGCTGGGGTGCGGTCTACAGGTACAGAGCAGGAGGGAGAGGAGGAGAGAAAGAGAGAGGAGTGCGGTG
>CAKAKR010063579.1:4194-29893 GCA_916700685.1 Adelosebastes latens | reverse complement strand
TGTTGAGATCAGTTGAGGAAATACCAAGCACCGCCCACCAGCTGGAGCACAGCCAATAGGAACGCTCTCTCTCTGAAATGACCTGTGATTGGCCAAAGCCTCCCGTCACGGGCTAGATTTTTTAAAGCCTGAAAACAGAGCCATGAGGAGGTGCAGAAGTCTCTCAGAGCACTTGAATTACAATATGCTGAAAGGTTATTATGGAATTTTTGCCCAATGATGCCAAAAACATCCTGCCTACTGCAGGTTTAAGTGGTTGTGGGTTGCAGGATAAATGACACATACTGCTTTAGATCCAAAAGTATTACAGGCAGGAATATTTTAACATGCCCTTTTGTATTTTTGACAAAGTAAGTGAGATTTTAGGAAATTCTCATTGGAGTCTGGAGGATGTCAGGTATTTTGTAGTGGGTCAGTGCTCGCTGTTTGCTGTCAGCGAAACTGTGTGTCCTGTTTTTATATCAATGTTTTCATGTTCTGCTGGTTTAGGGCGGAGGTTATATTCAGCAGCAATAAAGTCGGTCATCCCTAGTTGTTGTTCTTTTACCTTGATGACCTCACTTTTTATTTGCCAGCTTATAGAGCCTTATGTGAACCCGGGAATGTTGCGTAAGTTTTATGTTAGAAATGCACAGTATGGGTCCCCAGCATTTAGAAACTGACGGATGTTAACTTGCATATGTTGGGCAATTTGCATAATTAGCATAATCACCTACTTGGGCAATATTTCAGCATCTGCTTGGCTGATTTGGACAATATGGGAGTGGTTTTGGGGGTTATTGAGGATGCTGAATCCATTTCTGACATTTTCAATTCAGAATGGCCATTAAAACCACAGGTAGCCATATTTCAACTCTCGTTGGGCCAATTTTGATGCAGTTTCAGTCAATTTAAAAGTTTTTAGAGGACGCTGAATCCATTGGATTGGACAGATGATTTATGTATTTGAAGGTTATAATTTAGGATATTTATGAACGCAATTATCCAAACGATGCAATAATCTACATTTTAATTAACCGACCATTACACTCTGAGGTGGGTATTGGAGATAACAAAGGCAAGTAGCATACCAAACTACAATAATATGACTATAGCTAAATAATATCCTGAAAAAGAGAGAGAAGGGAATATAATACAAGTAAAAATGTTTAACAGATACAATAGAACATCTGGAACAGGTTTTAAAACACAAGCACCAAGGTATAAAAATGAACAGAGCAGAAAACTGTATGTGCATCAGTTACACAGTGCGTTACAACAGGAAAACTTTCATCAAGTAGAATGACTTGCACTTTTACTCCTCTGCATTGTTACAATACTTCAACCTCATCTTCATCCTCTGCTCTGCAGTCATCTTCTCCAGATGCTGCATTCTTATGGTCTTGCTCTTCTTGCTGCAAGTGTGAGCGTGTTGCAACATCAACATTGATGATGAGGATATGGAATGATCAGAATGTCTTCTTTGCTTTCTACAAAAGGCATCTGAAGAAGGTGTAGAATTATAGAATATGAATAAAATTTGCTCTTGCCTTCTTTTCCTCGGTGTGGTTTCTGTGGTTGCCATGGACACAAGTACAAAGAAAAAGTTCAACCATCATCGACTCAGACTGCGGGGGCATTTAGTCGTGCAGAGAGCGACAGTTCCGTGTTATTTTAGGTCAGGTGGTACAGGTCTTTACAAGCAAAACATACTGTACACACCAAGACACCAGGAAGAGCATCGGGCTTTGAAGCAAATTTTCGTAGTGGCCGAACAGCGGTACTATAACTTCCGTGTGAGTCACATGATGCCATTGGGCCCAAAAAGATTTTTTCCCATAGACTTACATTGGGAAAGAGACGTTTGTAACTCAGCAGATAATTTTTATTGAGGTAAATCAACTTCCTAGTACGAACACTCTAATAGCCCTTATTTAAATCATTAGGTCCTAAAAGTTGTACAATGCACTAATAGCTGAATCCAGAGTTATTTTCCTTCCTCCGTTCATGTGAATGAGACCCAGACCGAGGCTGGAGCGAGGGTTGGTAGGCGGAGTTAAAGGAAACGCTACTGCGCCTGCTCTATGGGCCCAATGATTGCGGAAGATCACCGGATCATCCGGGTACTTTATCCTTCGGCAGTTGAGCCATTTTCGCTTCATGCGCCACTGAGCAACTCTGCCTCCAACGCTGTATCCAGTTCTCTTTATACATCCATGGTACACACTCAAAGAAAACAGCAGATCTAATCAAAGAAACCTGCAGCTGTAACACTCATTGCCTGCAAGTGGCACAAGTGTTTGTAGCACCTGTTGTGTTGTTTAGCAACTGTCTTTGCCTGTAGGTGGCAGCATTAAAATGTCTTCACTGCAGATCCAAACTGCTGTTAATGGTGCATGTTGGTTTGGGTAGAAAAGGACGTGGTATCCACATACAGTTTGCTGTGTCATCGCAGTGTTTTACAAGCATCTTTAATGGTGGTCTGGCATGTGTGATAACACAGATTGGAGTGCATTACTAAAATCATTGAGTGGGATACATGTGAAGTTTATAGCTGGAAAATATAATGTGTGTCGTGCCTCATGAAATTCATCGGGATGAAACCTCACTGACCTGTGCAATAATGTGACAGTTGCTTATGCAGAGAAAATTCTGCATTTATTTAAGCGATATAATACACATTTCAATGTTGCATTGTGCTTGTCTGTCCTGCTTGACCCATGTATATATGTATGGAGGACGGAACCTGCCAAAATAAATAAATGAATGACTCGATAAATAAATATGTCATTAAATGTAGCAAAAATAATAATACAAATAAATGTAGCCATTAATTAATTGATGAAATGTGATTATATATTGATATTTCTGTTTTAATTTGCTTCTTTATTTATTTTTCATTTTCTCTGTACTATTTCCCTTATTTATTTAATATTATGTTTAAATTTCCCTTTTATTTATTTATGTTTTTATTTATTTATTTTTCCATTTTTTTATTTTTTTATTTATTTTTTATTCATTTTATATTCATCTTATATTTATTTTTAAATGCATGTATTTATTTATTTATGCACGATTTTCCCTTTTTCACCTCCATTTCACCCCCTTATTAATTTCCCCAAACTTATTTATTTCTGTATTTCTTTCTCTATACATTTCTTTACACATTTCTTTTTACATTTCTTTATGCATTTCTGTATGTGTCACTCAACATGTGTCATCTTGGGGTCAGAGGATATGGTCAATATGGTTATCAATTACTTAATGGCTACATTTATTTTTAATATTATTTTTGCTACATTTAATGACATATTTATTTATTTAATTAATTAATTAATTAATTATTTATTTATTTATTTATTTATTTTTGATTTTGGCAGGTTCCGTCCTCCATATATATGCAGCCAAGGACTTATTCTTTTTCTGCAGCTGAGACCAATAATTCTTTATGATGTGATTCTGTCTTTCTCCTGATCAGGGATCAGTTTGGGCGTCGTGGTCAGAGAGTATGCGTCCCTCTCCAATCTCCAGAAGCAGTATTTTGGCTTCCCAGGAGACATCCTCATGCGAATGCTGAAGCTGGTCATCCTCCCGCTCATCATTTCAAGCATGATAACAGGTAACTTGAACATACTGTAATTATATCTGATTGTACTCTAAGGCAGAGACTGGAGTGCATTACAAGAAATCAGTGTGAATTAAGTTCATGTACACTGGTCCACTATTATCCCAGTCAACACTATCAACAACAATACCACATTAATACACAGATATTGCAAAAAGAAAAAGAACGTTGCGCTCTGGGGACTTGATGGACATAATTCACTATTTTCTGACAACGACTAAACAGTTCTTCAATTAATTGTCAAAAAGGTTAAAGATGAACTGATAATAAGTATTTAGTTTCAGTCACAAAGAGGCAAAGAGAAATTGTACTGATGGCTGAACCTATTTAGCGCTTGCTAGCTAACGATGTCAAAATAAAATAACATTGAAATATAAAGAGAAATGTACTGCAAACTAGGCTACATCCACGGTCCACGCTAATACATTTTTGTTTTAAACGTTTGAACATGTTGTCTATAGCACAACCTGATCTCATGGGAAGGCGTATGAATAGCACGACATTTTAAGGACATTCGGCATGTCATGATAACGCATTAAAGGCTTTTCACGTGTCATACGGAGTTACCCTGGAAAGGTCGCGGTTATGTTTAGGCAACAAAACCACTTAGTTAGGTTTAGGAAAAACATTATTGGTTGGGCTTAAAATAAGTATGTAAACTAAATAAAATACATATGTAAACGACGTAACATAAGCACGAAAAACACATCAGAAACGTGACTTGAAAATAACTCAACAACACTTTAGGACGAGCTTTTGTTTTAGATTACCATTAAATGTTGTGCTTTTTGTCCACAGGTGTTGCAGCCCTGGACTCTGAGGTATCAGGAAGGATAGGTCTGCGAGCTGTTATTTATTACTTCTCAACAACCATCATTGCCGTTATTCTTGGTGAGTTGATTATTTTATTCAATTCTCTAGTTCTCTGTAGCACTCTATTTAATAATTATAATAATTTAATTTTCTCCCGTTTATTTCAGTTGCTTTAAGTCACTTTTGAATGTACTTGATTTGCGACTACTAAATGGCTGTTTATTAGTTTTTGTGTACTCTGTTGACCTGCTTTATTCTGCCTTTGTTTGCGAAGCACTTTGTTCAGCTCATGTTGTTTGAAATGTGCAATAGAAATAAATATGATTTTATTTGAAATGCTGTCATGTCAATTTGGTGGTTGATATGAAACCTATTGAATGAGTCAAGGTGTCATCACAGAATACTGAGCGGTTTCATCCTTTGCAGGGATTATTTTGGTGATGACTATCAAACCGGGAGTTTCACAGACAGCCGATCACATTGACAGAACCGGGACCACACCCAACGTCACAACAGTTGACACAATCTTGGACCTCATCAGGTGACCTCCCAGCCATGTGATACTAATCTCTCATAACCATGACGTGTCCACTCTTTCAGATGTTGAAGTAACAGAGGTCTTTCCTCCTGATAATGTTTCAAATTGAAATACATGACATGTAGTGATCTGCCACCTCTGTCTTTATGCTTCAAACAAACTAGTTCATGCAACGTGTCGTTCAAAACACATCAAAAGGAAAAAGTGTTTATACTTGTTCTGAATGTCCAAAGTCAAAGGTGGGGTGAGAAGCCTGCCTTCTTCATCCTTTGCATGTCTTTATAGTGTTGATGTGATGAATTGTCCAAATGGAGAAAGTCACACGCTTTCAGACAGTTTTCAAAAGTATTCTTGGTGTTACACTAACTTATACAAATGAAAAGTGACAGAAGTAGCTGTGTGAAGAATAAGAGAGAGAGAGCTTGAGTGAGAAGTTTAAAACTTCCCTTAACTTTTACACCTCTGCACACCTGGCCAATCACTCAATCAACTCAGGAAGTTAAACTCGAAAAGTTACGTCAACTCAGAGAGTTACATCAACTTGAATAGTTACATCAACTCGAAGAGTTACATCAACTCAGGAAGTTACGTCAACTCAGAAAGTTACGTCAACTCAAAAAGTTACATCAACTCGAAAAGTCACATCAACTCAGAAAGTTACGTCAACTTAAAAAGTTACATCAACTCGAAAAGTTACATCAACTCAGAAAAGTCACATTAACTCAGAAATTTACACCAACTAAAAAAGTTACATCAACTGAGAAAGTTACGTCAACTTGAATAGTTACATCAACCTGAAGAGTTACCTCAACATGAAAAGTTGATTGAGCTGTCAGAAAGGGGTTTTCGGGTGCTGCTAGCTGATCCGACAAGTACTTTGTTCGTAGCCTCCTGTGGACTTTAATTCCATAGCTTTGAGGTTCATATTTCCAACCTTCACTTTCTTGAATTTAAGACAACATGCTTTTGTTGAAAACAATGTACAGCATGTAGTGAAATGCCAATTCTATTGACAAACCCTGGCATCCCTTGGGAAGGCATGCTTTAGCTCCCTTGCCTCAATAGAGGTTAACCACATCTTCTTCATGAATATTAATCATCTTGACTTACATAAATGAGCCATCTGTTGGGGAATGAGTGTAGTACACATCAATATATTCTGTCTTTCATTCACCTACAATCTTGTTTTTGCCATCAACAGAAACATGTTCCCCGAAAATCTGGTGCAGGCTTGTTTCCAGCAGGTAAGAGGCTTTGCTCAGCCATCATCCCTGTTCCACTTTCTACCCATGTTTAAACCCACATCAGAGTCTGGTGAGTATATACTATGTAACAATGTGAACGTAACTCTGATGTTGTGAAATGTGACCAATTACACTCTAGTACAAGACCACTCGCAAAGAGCTGGAGCCTCCGAAAGTTTCTGCCAACAGCACCAACACCACCACCACTACTATTCCACCTCTCACAACTGCTGTCATGTCAGTGGTAGAGGTAGGTGTACACGTTACTCTGTTCATTGTACCTTAATGCTCTTGATGTATTGCCAAAGCTACACTTGCACCAGAGTTCACCAGTGTCTTCTGTTAGGAACCTCCATTAACATGACTGTTGGGGTTTTGATCTTTACATGACAACAGCGTGTCCTTTTTGATCCATCTGCTGCACTTTACGCTTCATGTTTCTGCACCTGGCAACCAGCGTCTGATCTAAATGCATCACAAGTAGAGTAATGAGTCATAAGTGGCCGTGGGTCACTGGGCGGTGATCCTGCAGAAACATTTGCGCAGCTCATCAATGGCTCTTTAGAGTAAGCTAACGTGGTTGTGAGAGCAGCTTCCTGACCTGCTCTTGGTTCGCTGAATGAATCCCCTCATTGTTTCCTCTCTCGGCAGAACATTACCAAGGAGTATAAACTCACTGGGACATATTCAGATGGGATCAACGTGTTGGGGCTCATCGTGTTCTGTGTTGCGTTTGGCCTCGTCATCGGGAAGATGGGCGAAAAGGGCCGTATCCTCCTGGAATTTTTTGATGCCCTGAATGAAGCAACCATGAAACTGGTCCAGATCATCATGTGGTATGTATGAAAGACTGATCTACAGCTATACATGGTCAACTCATGATCATACTTTCAGTTTTTAAACCTATACAAATGCACCTTGACCTCTTGACCTTGCACCATGCCCAATATTTGCTATAATCTTAGATTGACTCCAATGACTCCAACTTTTTGTGTGTGTGTTTTCAGCTACATGCCGGTAGGGATCCTTTTCCTAATTGCTGCTAAGATCATCGAGGTGGAAGACTGGGAGATCTTCAGGAAGATGGGTCTTTATATGGTGACGGTGCTGAGTGGGTAAGCTGTCCCATTACTCTGTATCCGCCTGTTCCACACACTGGGATTTATGGTTGACATTTGGGCCGACTCTCCCTCCAGTGATACAGTAAAAGCTGAGCTCTGTGTAGGCACTGATAAGGGGCCAAGGACATTTAAAACTGCTCAACCTGCAGATGCAGTAATGAAAGCGTCGCCCATGCCACTAAATCTAAGTGACACCATTAAAGAGTGTACAGTAAATCCCCTCCAGTTAGGTCACAGGGTTGGTCCAAGGCTCCCAGTGCTCCGGTTAGTGTGACCACATGTGCACACAGTGTTCACACTTTGTTGTAATGTTCTGAATGCTTTCAGACCCTATTAAAAACTTATCATGCATTATTGCTTTATGACTATGAATCACAGCGAGTGTAATTAAGAGTTTTTCTAAATGTGCCGTTTTTATAAGCCCTGTGGCTGAAATCTATTTAAAAGTCAGTTCGGTTAACTGACATTTCAGCTTGTACTCCCTTAATTCAAGGGCCTTCATCACTATGTATGCCCTGGGCATTTTGATCAGAACCTTCACTCTGTAATTAAGGAGCGAAGTGCACTAAAGTCATACAGATAGTGATCACATTATAATGTTACTGTGAAAACACACTATTTATATGTGAAGTTGGATTTTTTTTCACATGTAGTAAAATAATTACACCCACTGTAATGCAATGTAATGATCTACACACACATTTACGTTACTGGGTCAGTGGTCCGATTTAGTGGCCACGTAGGAGAAAAGGGATCATCTTATCTTGATTGTTGCTTTTTACAGGATGTTGTAAATCCACTATGACTAAATAATAGGCAATAGCTACAACTATAACTAGGCTATAAAAGACTATAAAATACAACTTATGATACTATATAGTACAACTACTCTATTGTTGACCAAGGTAGACATTTCTTGGTGACTCTAATTAAACCATGTCCAGAATAAATGCAAATATGAAATACTGATGCCAATGTGTAAAACAAGAAACATGTAAAAACAAACATAACATAAAAAAAAAATAATAGAAATCTCCATGTGGCGATATTACAAATCCTACTATAGCAAGGGCATGACCCGCTCTACTCTGCGTCTGATTGGTTTACCCTGATATTCTTACCCTAACCCTAACCAATCCCATTCCTCATGCCTAAACCTAACCAATCCATCCAACAAAGACAACAAGTATACTATAATATTGTTCTATAATAATGCCTGTTTTGTCCCTCAGCCTGGCTATCCACGGCACCATCTGCCTGCCACTGATCTTCTTTGTCATTGTGAGGAAGAACCCATATACATTCACACTGGGAATGGCTCAGGCCCTGGTGACAGCACTCATGATCTCCTCCAGGTCAGAATCCACCTCACTCTACTTGCAAAGCCAAATCATATTCCATATATTTAATAACACTAAGGCTTTATATTGCTTTAAAAGCAACATATAAATAGTTGTATATTTAATGTTTCATATTTGTGAATCAAAACCATTGTGTGCCAACCACTGTCTTGTCTTCCAGCTCTGCCACCCTGCCCGTCACCTTCCGATGTGCCGAGGAGAACAATCGCATCGACAAGCGGATCACCCGTTTCGTCCTCCCAGTGGGTGCCACCATTAACATGGACGGGACGGCGCTATATGAGGCGGTGGCCGCCATCTTCATCGCCCAGCTGAATGACTACAATCTGGATGTGGGCCAGATTGTTACTATCAGGTACATCATAGTTACTAAGGGGCGCTTCTTACTGCAAGCTATAAAAGACTATAAAATACAATTTATGATACTATAAAATACAACTATTGTTGACCAAGGTAGAAATTTCTTGCTGACTGAGTAGAATGTACTATTTGGTTATTGTTAGGGAACCTTTGTGGTCATGGATAGTAGAAAGTACTATTTGGTTATTTTTAGGGAAGCTTTGTGGTCATGGATAGTAGAAAGTACTATTTGGTTATTTTTAGGGAAGCTTTGTGGTCATAGATGGTAGAAAGTACTATTTGGTTATTTTTAGGGAACCATTGCGGTCATGGATGGTAAAAAGTACTATTTGGTTACTGTTAGGGAACCTTTGTGGTCATGGATAGTAGAAAGTACTATTTGGTTATTGTTAGGGAACCTCTGTGGTCATGGATAGTAGAAAGTACTATTTGGTTATTTTTAGGGAACCTTTGTGGTCATGGATAGTTGAAAGTACTATTTGGTTATTTTTAGGGAACCTTTGTGGTCATGGATAGTTGAAAGTACTATTTGGTTATTGTTAGGGAACCTTTGTGGTCATGGATTGTAGACAGTAATACTTAATAGCTCAATTTAACAAGCAGTGTTTACTATGCTGATATTGTGCCCTTTGTATTATCATAATGTATTGTTCTGGTACATGTTGCATATACGGTATCTACTGTAAATAGCAACAGTTGGTTGGATGGTCTTGAGTATTTCAAACAGTTACAGTATCTCTTGCTGCCATTTGGGGCCACCAATGTGCAAATTTCTCACATTTCATTTCTGCATGTTATTATGAAGAATATTTACAACATTGTGTCTCTGTGTTGCAGTATAACAGCAACAGTTGCCAGTATCGGAGCAGCAGGAGTCCCTAACGCTGGGCTTGTCACCATGGTGATAGTCTTAACGGCTGTTGGATTACCTGCAAATGATGTCACTCTGATAGTCGCTGTGGATTGGCTGCTGTAAGTTTATCTGTTAAACTGTTTTTCCTACGTTTACTAAAAGGTTTAAATTGTAACTGAAGAGCAATGCTGTAGATTGACTTTGAGTGGTGTGTTTCAGGGACCGGTTCCGTACTATGATCAACGTTCTTGGCGATGCATATGGAGCCGGTATTGTCCAGAAATTATCCAAGAGGGAGCTGGAGAGGATGGATCTGACATCAGATGTGGACGTCGCTAACCCCTTCGCTCTTGAAGCCACTTTGGATGACGAAGAGTGCGAGAAGAAATCCTACGTCAACGGAGGCTTCACCGTCGACAAGACAGATGCAATCTCCTTTACTGAAACCTCTCAGTTTTAGCCTGTGGCTGGCTCAGAGGAGCAGAGAAAGTGCCACGCTGCTATGGATGTAAAACGGAAAACCTTCCATCATGTATCAGCACCATGACGAGAGAGGAAAACTATCCAACCAGACCCATCCAAGCTCAGACATCAGCAATAGCAGCCTCCATTAAGCTTATCCAAGATGATCACCCTTCATGTCGGACATTTACAACCACGACTAGATTAAAGTGCTTCCTTCTTACACTCAAATTGTGCCAAGATTAAAAAAAGTCTGTTTGCTTTTGAATAAGAGTGTATTCTTTCTTGCAAAGATGCACTCAAAAGAAGAGCTTAGTGTGTCTGTGTGTGTGTGCACGAGGACATTCTTTTTGGATGTATCTGAAGTGTGTGTATGTATTTAGTAAGAAATGTCAATTCAACAAAACAGAATAATCTGAATTTGAAACTCCAATCCTACTTTATTTGCTCCTTGATTAGACGATGGTTCTCTAAAATGTCTGAATGATTTTTTTTTGTGTGGCTGTTGTTAAATGTCTATGTCTCATAATGCACTGCTTGTATATCTATCTGTATATTTAAACTGTGCCAAACATATAAAGAGGTTTTTCACCAAGTTGCATGAAGCAATATGTTAAAGAAATGCTTATCGCTGGCTGCGGACTGATTTTTTATGGAGACTTCACAGAGACTGGAGATGGTTAACAAAAGGCTTATGAAGTCATTGAACACTGTGAAATTTTAGGACATTTTTTTTCAGAACCAAATTATTCTCTCTAACATTCATTGATTTATTGCAAAGTATAATGATCATAAATAGTGTCTGTGTTTAGGCAGCATGGGGGAAACATTACAGTACATTAGATACCCCAAATTGTTCCTTGTCAAACAAGATTATTTTAATCGTCACCTAATGGATTTATGTGTCAATAATCAGTGTGTCTTTTTAATACAATTTCACTACTATACTGTCACTGTGGTGAAGGGTCGAAATATGTTCAAATGCTCTTAAACCAATGGCTCAGCTAAGACATAGACGTCTGATAAGCTTCCATCCGGTAAACTACATTAGACATGAAAACTGTTGGGCACAATTGGTCAGTAAGCAGAGAGTGAGATGAATACCAATCAATACCAATCCCATGTTGGAAGCAGGGGGAAGATAGCCTGGCTCACTCCAAAGTTCAAATGTACAACTAGTACTAAAAATGTTACTAAAGTCACAAATTGTGGTTTTTAAATTAAACACTTAATGCACAGACATGGGACAGGTATCGATTTCCCGAAATGTTGAGGTATTCCTTTCATACAACCCGCAAAAAAGTAGGCTCAGATGTACAGCAGTAAAGAAGTACAGCACCCAAACACTTATCTATGACAGCTTTTTCTTTGATAGTTTCATTTCCCAATGCAACTGTTACATTAAAATTCAAATGCTGACCAGGATTGGTAAATTCAGAGCAGCAGTGCCATTTATAACACCTCACAATGACCCAGCCCTTGACTGGTTTGTAGCCATTGCTATAGGGCTGCAAACTGGTACCGCACCTTGGAACATTTGCTACTGGGCTGCGTGGCAAGGATATGACGCATCAAAACCACTGAATAATAATTAAGCAACTTTACAGGCACTTTATGCAGTAATTAACTTGACATGGTTTGTCCTATCTGCATCTTTTCTTATCTTTGCCTGTCATGCCCAATTTTGCACTACTGAAAGTAGGCCATCAGTACATGAGGTAATCTGCCCACCATCTCCGACGTAGCCATGTGCTATATTTGTGTTACAAAAAGCAAAAAGCTTTGAGAGTTTGAGAGAGCTTGAGATGTTCTACTGAGGAGTTATTGCAGATTAAAGATCTAACAAGGGTTAACAACAACGTTGTCAATATATAAAATGGTCCAGGTGAAAAAAAGGTTGGAAATCGCTGCCACCGTCAATGAAAAACTGTGAGACAAACTGCTGTAATAGCTAAAAAGCAAAACCATAAAAATGTCAAGGTACTAAATTGGCAAAAGAAAATGCGAATGAATGCTTGTTTCCATCCACTACCGTTATGCAATTATAAGGAGTTGGTTCATCGAGATATGGCGCCAATTCTTAAGTTGGGTGCCATTATACCGTTGCAGAATTAGAGGGCGTAACAAGATGGCGTAATTAAAGAAGCGCCAGTCAAACATCAAATGGTGAAAAACAATGCAGACAACTGGATGGAAATGTGACATTTCTGTTTATGAATATTCCTTCAGCGGAGCTGAAGCAAGTGGACGTTGAAGTCACATGCTTCATGCACGTCATTTATTCACTAAATCTGTTTCTATTGCACTTTGTTGCATTTTGCCTTTATCAATACACCAACTATTCCGCCTCAGCCAAACTTTTTTGCAATATTTCAAGATTTTTTCAAAATTTTCGGCATTTTCACTCAGGTTTCTTTATGAAGAAAAAAACAGGTGGATGGAAACGCACCTAATGTGCTTCATTCATTTTATGCCAATCTAATAATTACATTTTGATAGTTCTTGTGAACAGGTGGAAATATGGTCCTGATAATGGCAGTTATCTAACCAGTAGTTTTTGAAATACTCTGGACAAATATGTTGAATGGACACACCAACCAAGATCGCCTTCCTTAGAATGTCAATGACAGTTAATGCTTTGACGCAAATGCCACAAATGATACAAATGTCTGTACTTATGTTAATGCTCCCTGGCTGCACTGTTACTTGTGATGCTCACAGCGTGTGATGCTTGTGGTCTTATGCTTTTTGATAAAATGTATGTCCATGTCTGTAACTGAGAGCTGTTTATTTGACTCCAAGCAGCAGCTGCATACTATGATGCCTGCACATGCACATACTGTACAGTACTTCAGCTTGGACTAAGTGGTGTAGAGTTGTTTGGTGGGGTCAACTTGAAAAAGACATGACCTGGAACCAACAGTTGTATCGCTGAGGGTTTTCTGCTGTACTATGCTATGTTCCCAGTAGGCCTGCTGGTCCCATAATCACTGTTCACAGTATGATAATCACTTTCATTGTTTCTAGGTTAGTAGCAGTCCTTTTTTTCCTTGGTTTACTTTCCACAATGCCAACAGTCTGAGCCGAATACCTTAATAATAATCCATCGCAACTCAACTCAATGACACTCATGTTGTCCATCACATGCTAATGGAGGTATTTTCTAGAAAAACAGCTAAGCTTCTTAGTAGTTTTTTGCTCAGATTGTGATAGAAATTAAACTTACAGCACAATGTCACACTGTAATGTTCCATTTGAAGATGGAAGCTGGAAATTATCCGCTAGTTAGACATGCTAATTTTAGTGTTCCAGCTTGGGAAAAAATCACGTAAGAAACACCTGTGAGATTTTCTTTAGTTTTTGGAAAGTACTGCTCCCAAAACTGCAGCTAATAGAATACTTAACTATGTTAGTAGCTATACGTAGGCGTAGAAAATTAGCAACTGCAAACGCTTCTCTTCCTGGCTAGGCAAACATGCTAATTTCAGTGGTCCAGTTTGGAAAAATCACAGAAGAAACTCTTATATGTCTGTTATACTGGTTCCAAAGCAACAGCTAATGTGTTGCTACTTTGCAATGTTTGCAGCTACCTAGTATAGAAGAAATAGCAACTGCAAATGCCACTCTATCTTTCAGCATTGTCCTGTATCATGCAGATGTTTTGATAGAGGTCATGGAGTGTTGAAAAATTTAACTTTGTCTATTTTCAGAATAATATATAATGTTCAATGAAGTAACGGTGTTTCCGGAGTGCTGTTAGGTTTAGTGTGACTTCACATGACTACATCCTTGGGGATAACGTTTCTTGCCTAAGTTTCCTACTTGGGCTTTCATGTTGAAGGGTCATTCCATTACTTTTTCCCAAGAGGTCAAAATATCCGTCTAAGTCTCAGTGTGTCGATTCTAGTCGTCCCTACACTGCCAAAAGGGCCATATATGAAATAAAAGATGGGTGAATGAAGGTGTTTGTTTGTAATTCTACACTGATCAGAGATGATAAGCCCTCGCAAATCAGGTTGTATTCTACATCTCAAAAGCACACTGGCATCAACCAACCCCTTCTCTGTACAGACAAGTACTTGAGTACCTACAGTATGTGAATCAACATGTACTACGTTGTGTGTAACTGCAAGCAAATAAAAGATTGCTCATTTTTTTTTGTCTGATTTTGTTCTTATTTTTGGTAGCTATTAACCATATCCGCTATGATAAGGATAATAAGATTGTTCATGGCTATTTAACACACATTTTCTGTAAAGGAATACACACGTTTTGGGTAAACTGGTTGAAACAAGAAGGAACATAATTCACATTGTTTCTTCTGTTACAGGAATGTTTCAGAAATGAAGGTCAGAGCCTTGAGAAATCCAGAAATAGCTGCACTAAGATGGACAATGTAACTTTTGGATCGGTTGATTGGTTCAAGCTCTTTAGTTGTTCTGAATTCATTCATAGCACTTTGGGGACTTCTTCTGGTTATTAAGCATGACCTCGGAAAAGGGTATAAGGTATATACATAAGGTATATTCATAACGCGCAGTGCCAGCGTATTTGCGCCACGCCTCATAAGCCGTATGAACATAAAAACTACGTGGAGAGCAACTGGACGAGCCAACGCACTGCATGGGGGAGGGAAACAACATTACATTATTTAAACATTACATTATTTAAAAGTTTCTGAATCTGCTCCTTTGATTTACAGAATATGATTTTACAGGGCAAGTATTTCTTACAACAACTGTCTCTAGATAGGGCCTATACACGCTTGGCACACGGGACTGGTTCAAATCTACAACCTCACCTCTAGATGTCGCTAAATCCTACACACTGTTACTTTAAATTAGTTGATGTTTTTAATCAGTTCTTAAAATCATGACTATCTCAGTGTATCTGACTTTACACAGAGACTTTCTGGGTGTGCAGAGATGTGAAAAGCCTCTCTCAGGCTCTCAGTTGTCATTCTTCACACAACTACTCCCATCACTTTTTGTGTGTAAACCATAAATACCTTCATGAAAAGAGTCTGAAAATGTGTACCATTATCTCCATTTGTATCGTTTATCGCATCTCACATGAAACAGGTATAAACACTTCTGCCTTTTGACATTGTGGTAGAGAATTATGTACTATGTAAATGGCTGAATCACAGTAAAGTGTCTGTTGAATAACTCAAAAGGGGCATTGTGACCGTGGCTAAAGCGGACTGACCAGGGCCCATATAAGCTACAGTCTCTGGAGACAGCAGCACCTGCTCGTTCCAAACTGTGTTATTTACAGAACTATTTAAAGACTTTTGTCTTTTGTCCTGTCCTGTTCTGCCACTGAGGCCTATAGTTTGACTTCTTAGTACACCAAAATAGAGTTCTGTTTCAGCAACCATTCTGCAATAGATCACAATGTTCCTGATAGAGCCGGTGCTTTAATGCCTCACAGTCATAGTGAGCAGCTATTCCTCTGATATACAGCAGTAGATTGCCATAGACACAGTTTGCTTTTAATAACCTTCTGGGGATTTACCTGAGGACTCCACAATGTCAGCCTGATAGATCAACGAGATAGGGACGTACTACTGCCTCCTGGCTGTGTCCAAACTGAGATATAAGCTAAGTAAGTCAATTCTAAAAGGTTTATTTTAACATAAAACACATTATTTTGTCATTAATACAGTGATTGTGAACATTTATTAAACCACTACAGTGAAATACCTTTCTGTACACACACATCAGGAGAGTCTTGACATCTAATTGGCAAGGTGACGGTCTCTTTCCCTAAGGGAGAAGAAATAGACGGACATCACACACACGTATAACAACAGTATTATTTTGGGCTTCTTTCACAGCTTTGGTGCCTCAGAAAGGTGGTCCTAACTTATCATTTGTAGTACAGTGGGAGTACAGTAGGTTGAGGGGATACAGGGCAGGAGGGGTGATGAGCGACAAGATGATTTTTTTTTTTTGCCTTACTGGATAGTTCACAGTATAGAGACAAAGGTTGCTAACCAGAATGAAACCAGTGTTACCATCTTGTAATCTTGATTACATGGTATGCATCTTAAGCACGATGTCACCAGGACGTCTCAAGGGAGCAGTATTTTTGAAAGTGAAAAGTGAAATTCATGGAGCCGCTCCACCTCACCTCTCCAGAGCCTGGCCAGGTCATCACGGTGGACCTGGAGAGATGGACCTCCTGGCTAAAACCTCGTCTACCTCGGAGTGTGTGGCCCCCTAAAACACAAAAAATATTCTCTTTGTGGTATCCTTCATTTGGGATCTCCCAGCCCGTTCTCATTCCCAGGGCGTCAAATACGGCACTTTGTCTAATTTGTCAGCGTAAGATACCGACGCTTAAAGGTCCTGACACACCAAGCTTATGGTTGGCTGTCGGACAGTTTTTGAGGCCGTCGGTGAGCGTCTGTCGGCCTAGTTTTTTCGGTGTGTCCCGCACACAACTATCTACAACTGCATATGGCAACAACTGAACCCAAAGACAAATAGTAGCCTGTATAAAAGGCAACAAGTCTGACACCACACTGAAACACATGCTAATGCTGTGATATGTTAGGTTATATGTTATGTATTACTTACATAGGTAAGTCGGCGTACAGCTTTTGGTGTCGTAAGGAGTCCCCGAACACGCTCCTGGACCTCTTCCCATTCTCTGTGAGAGCTGGACTGAGACCTGATAATCACACAAAAATACATCTTCCAACAGCCCCAAAGCTTATTTAATGATTGCATCTTTTTTAAGCATTTTGATAAAGTTATTAATTTGGATACTTTTTGATTATATTCTCTACCTCTGTAATGAGGTGCATGATTATACTATGAATATCAACATTTAAAACTAGTTGAGAAAAGGACCTGCTGCGCCTGGCCTGTTCCCTATAGGACCGCCACAGCCCTGACGGGTCAGGACCTTGGTGGTAGTCAACGTGGTCATGTGTCTCTGAGGAGCTGGAGTCGTCTTCTGATATCCCTCCAACCTGGAAGCAGAGAGGAGTTTCTTTCACTATCAGATGACCGTCCTATTAATGCATCTGCACCTCAGCAACTGATTCATTTCACTCTCTGTCTCAACTGCAGATATTAAAGGCTCAGTCAGTAATAAATAAATTAGACACGACTGAAGAGTTTACAGATAACAAATCTATGTTTTTGTGTTTCTCAACTGATCATTATTCATTGAGGCTTGTATATACACATATTACTGATGTAAACCTTCGTCAAAAAGTACTTTGATTTAGCTTTTCTGTGGTATTAGCTGATGTATTTTTAAAACTATCAATTCATTTTGGAGTCACAGGTGCCAATCCTGTGTTTGTTGTTTTTATTTACACACAAAACTACGCTGTACAATTAACAAAGCACAGACGTTCTTCTGTTTGGTTGCCAATGAAACGATTCAGTGAGTGTCCTGTTTTTACATTTTAGTTTGGGTATGGATTATTATTAAATAAGATATGTGTTAATCAGTGAGCTTTAAACTGTTGGTAGGTGTATTTTTGAAGTTTGGATAGCGCCAGGCTGTTTCCCCCTGCTTCCAGTCTTTATGCTAAGCTATAGGCTAACCACATCCTGAAACCAGCTCTGCACTTCATCTGATAAACCCAATAACTTCCTGTTTAAGAGGCCAAAGAGAAAAAAAATAAATTGATCCTACCAAACCGTTGAATAAGGATTTTCTTCTGCCAGTTGGAGAAAATCTCACTGAAACAGCAAAAAGAGGGGAAAAGCATTTCTTGGGTGATAGAAACCTGACCGTGAGTAGGATTTCATCATCACACTAACAGGTAACAATCATGTCAACAGAGCAGTATAACAATAACACTAAACTTTATAAGCTCTATAATCCATGTTTAGTAGCATCAAAGCAGCATTATATGAGGGTTTCTACCTGTTGATGAAGACCTGGTCAAAGGTGAGGAGGAGTGGGTAAACACTGCAGAGCGGTGGGGCGAGGCAGGTCGACTGGCTCCAGGCCACGAGGCCAGCATCTGCAGGAGAGTGATGATAAAGTGAGCAGGCCTGCAGCTCAAACTGCTACAAGATGTTCCTATTGGAGTCAACTGACTCTCAAACCTTCTCACTGGTGGAACATTACATAACATTGGCGAGGAGAGAGGTGTGAGTGATATTTGTATTAGATACAAGTTAAAGAGTACACTCAGAGCTGTTGAAGTAACTGAGGTGTGGAGATGTACCTAACTCAGCTCTTCTCTGCCATCTTGTGGCTGGAAATCTATAGTGACCTTTGGAATAAAGATGTGCTGTTTGTGCTTACAGGCTGGGAGGTGCTGGCTGCGTCCCAGTGAGCTGCAGAGGCCAGGCTGAGCCGGGCCAGGCGCTGGGTGTTCCCAGCTCTTACAGGGGACAGGGACTGGGCTCTAGGAGCGTACAACGGCGACCTGGCGCTGCTGTGTCTTTCACTGTACGCCCTGCCAACTCGTCTCCTTCCTAGGGTCTGAGGTGGTTTCCTCTGAGGAGAGGAGCTCCTGGGTCTGCTGGAGTGTTTCCTGTTCCTCTTCATCACTGGCCTCTGGAAACAAAAGAGTGGATGTCTCAAACCTACAGCCTAAACATGACATAAGGGCTAGGCTTTCTAGCTGCCTGTAGAACCACAGGTGTTGATTCAAATACTGATTTTGAGTTGCAAGTCAAAGGAGTTCTCCAATCATGCTTTCTGCAGTTTAAAGTCGTCACCAAATCAAATCCTTTTTGTCCATCAGAGGTTTGGGAGGGTTTTCTAAGCCTTTGTCTTTTCCTGATTTGACTACTACTCTCTCTGTTCAGATCTCAGCTTCCAGGCTTTCAATAAAAAAGGGACCACACCTGTCCTAGCATCATCCTTTTATTGGCTTCCAATACATTTTGGAATTAATTAAGTTATTTGGAGTTCATTAAACATCTTTATTGCTTACTATTAAAGCACTGCTCTGACTGGCCCCAGAATATATAACTGATCTCATAAAAGTGTAGCCGTTTTATCATCTTAAACTCTGAGGTTAGAGCTCAAGGGGTCGTCGGAGGGAGAGACACGAGGCAAAGATACTGTGTGAGGTGAAAGGGAAGTGTATGCTGGTGTTCTAAAAAACAACAGGAAGTTAGTTTGACCTGCCGATTTGGACCCGCTCATCACCACGGTTAGCAGCTGCAGCTGTGACTGTGACACACAGCTCATGAAGGCAATGAAGGAACATTAACTTAACTGCTGCAATTTGTGTCGCACTCCTTCTTCCCGGAGTCATAAGTCAGTTACATATAAACACACAAACATGGTACACATATTCTTAGATTCACTGTGACCTATACTTTCTGAGGATATCTTTATATCTGACATCCAATGTGAATAATATTAATCATAGGGACAAAATATGCTCCTTATAGCTCCAAAATCATCAGGTTTTTAGGTTTTCTTCAGTATCACAAGTGTCTGTACATCCATGGGAACACTGACCACAGGAGCTGCTAATAGATCATTCAGCATACTTTTAATAGAGACAATTTGCCAGATGTGTGTGTACTATTTTATTACTATATGTATTGATCTTGTGTGTTATATTAAAGATGCTACATAAATATATTTTCATTATTATTGCTTAAAAAAAAGAATAAAGGCCACTGGGAGTGGACTGGTATCATGTGTGGGTCTGCTGCGGACAAAATATCTAATCCGGTCCAGTTAATAAGGTCGCCTCAAATATAGTATGATGCAGTTTGATCTATTATACATCATATACATACATCTTGAGCCAGGTAGTATAATATTTACCATGGGTACATTGGGGTAAATGTTGATCTCTGCATCAGCTGAGCACTCAATGATGGTTGTTTTGGTGCAAAACTCCAACCTTGGAGCGATACCCTGGGGAAAAGAGAGGAGACAGAACACATATGTACCGTAATCACATTAAACTGCAAACTGCACACTTATATTTTTTATATGGCCAAGAAAATGTGTTAATGTCTTAAAAAAGAATGTGCTAGGGATGTATCAATGTGAACAGGCTAAAATAGCGTTTTCGTAATATGTCATAGGGTTGGACCTACTGAAAAGTGAGGTGCTCGGGTCATCAGAACCTCTCGGTCCACTCCAGAGGAGGAGGGAACCAGTTTGGGCTCTGGGAATAAGAAACGCCGAGCATCTTCTTCAAAGCAGGCCAGAGTGTCCGTTACTGCACACACAAACACACTTCTGTTACACTGGGACATCCTGTTAATGAATGCTTCCACGTTCTTGTGTGTCGACAGGAGAGAAGAGTCTGGTTTCATGTAGGAATATTTCTTACCAGTGGAACAAAAAAGCATGAATATGAAAAATAAACAGCCTCACCTGGAGGAATCAGCTGCACCAGTTCAATCGTGACCGTCTCATCTGAAGAGAAAAGGTATCAAGTTGAGAAAGATCCACAGTTTCATGTATGTCAAGGAGACCAACAGGACACACAGACTAACCGTCCCTATAGCCTAATATTATACTGATATCATATGTTCCTTATATGAAGCAGATGCTGACCCAGAGAAAAGTATAATAGACAGAACAAAAGTTACAGTTCTGGTCTATTAATACTAAAATAAATGTGGATGAAGTCACATAAAATAACTACAGAAGTGACAATATTTAAGTACGGAAGTTATGTGAGAAATAAATAAATGTTTGGGTTAAAATAACTACAGAAGTGGCATTACTTAAGTACGGAAATTATCTAACAAATAAATCAATGTTTGGGTTAAAATAACTAGGGACTGATTTTGATTGGACAGATAGGGGTGCCAGTCAAAAAAACATATGGGCCATTTTGGAAGGAAATGACAAACAACCTATTTGTTAATTTACTGTAGGTTGGAGGACTTGATGGGAAGTGTTTATTTGGAATATTTCAGTTGTTCATGTTTTAAATATGTAGCCAAAGGCTGGTGTGTCCATCTCTGACTGAAAAACAGACTTTTTGTTGCTGTTCCTTCACTACACTAGGATGAGAAAAACAAGATCCCTATATGTCAAAGACCATTTGTTTTATGGCCAAAGGAATCTGTGACCACTGGCTGCCCTGTTGTCCCTTTGAGCTGTGGGATTTACTCAATCTTATGTGGATTACCAGTTTGACACTCAAATGGTCACGAGATGATTCTGCAGGAGGAAATAAAACTTTACGACGTGTTTCGAAAGACCCTTTCCCAACTAAAACAAACAAGATCACTGATTCCTTTTTTACTTCAAAGAGCGTCTAAGGTGCAAGCAACATTTGGACCTAAACAGAACTGACAAAGTAAGGACGTTCCTACTGAGTCACTTTTGACTGGGGTTGTTGTCAGACGATCTTCTGAATTTATCAATCTCCAAATTGTTAGGTTATCCCATTCATAGCATTTAGGTAAATAATTAAGCATCATCTCTCCCCTCACTATTTTCCTTAAACATCTGTCATATCATTGAACTCCATTTCACTCATTCATTTACTGGTTTTGTCATTCATACAGTATGTATTAATCATTTCATTTATTCTTTTATCACTTTTTCTTTTAAATAAATGTTCACTTTATCAGTAAGTCGTTGTATGTGTGTTTATCTCAGAGCGAGACTGATAAATTAATTTCTAAATTGTTGAATTAGTTTCCTCTATTTTTCTATAAAAAAGAGGTGGTGCCCCCTTTCTTTTTAAGAGTGCAATTAATTAATTAATTCAATTTAGAGCTGTTACACGCTACAAATAAAAGAGGATTTCTGATGTTGTTTTGTTGGGACACTGTATATTCCACTGATCATGATTGTGACCGAACATTAAACATCCTTTTGCGCGAACTTTTCCATTTCATTTTTCACAAAATGTTACATATTCCTTCATAAGACTGTGTCCTGAGAATAATTTATGAAGATATATCTGAGAAAAATGAAATAGGTTAATGTACTAAAAAGAAGTAGGAATAGGAGTTCATTATTAATACAGTATAACTCAACCAAATATGAAGTAACTTACACTCAAGCATTACAGCGATGTCTCCAGGGTCAACTGCATGTCTGAAGATCTAGACAGAAACAAAATATTTTTTATTTAGCTTCCTTATTTTTCAAGTTCTTATTGGCAAAGTACTGTACATTGATGTCAAATTGATTTATGGCATTCAATACAGGCATGTCTCAGCTAACTTTATTGAATGAGTGAAGACTTGCCTTCTCAAAGGTCATCTTCTCATGAAAGAGCAGAGGGAAGACGGCAGGCAGACATTCAGACCGACAATACCGGCCCATGATGCACATGCTGAGGTAGATGTCATCCTTGGCTTGCAGATGGACTCCAGGACAAGAAACCTGAGAGCAGTGGAGGAACATATATTAGTATGATTAAATAAGGGTTATAAGTCAAATCAGTACTGTGCCTGAGCCAGTTTTCACTGGCCCAGAGTAGTGCGCCTCTTCTTCCCTCCCACCTCTACTGAAATTATTTTTTATTTATTTTTGCATTTATTTTTAAATGTGTCTATTTATTTATGTATTCATTTATTTATTTATTTATTTCTGTATGATTTTCTCTTTGCATTTCACCCCTCATTTGCATAATGACGCAGAAATGTATAAAGAGATGTAAAAAGAAATGTGTAAAGAAATGTATAAAAAAAAATAATACAAAAATAAATAAGTTTGGGGAAATAAATAGGGAGAAAACCAGGGAAAATCGTACATAAATAAGTTAATTAAATAATTAAATAAATACAAAATAAATAAAAAAACAAAAATGCAAAAAATAAATACATTTTATTTTAGATTGTTAGACTGACCCATTTATTTTATCATAAATAAATTTTAAAATAAATAAATTTTAAAGTTTGGGGAAATAAATAGGGAGAAAACCAGGGAAATCGTACATAAATAAGTTAATTAAATAATTAAATAAATACAAAATAAATAAAAAAACAAAAATGCAAAAATAAATACATTTTATTTTAGACTGTTAGACTGACATTTATTTTATCATAAATACATTTTAAAATAAATACATTTTAAAGTAAATATAAAATCAATAAAAAATCAAATAAAAATGCTAAAATTAATACATACATTTAAAAATTAATAAATACATAAAATTAAACAGAGGAGTAAATAAATAAGGGAATTAATACAAAGGTAAATAAATAAAGAAGCAAATTAAAATAGAAATATCAATTTATGTCACATATCAATAACTTAATGGCTATAATTCTTTTTAATATTATTTTTACCTAGGTAAATAAATGTAAGTAAATATTAAAACACCAAATATTTGAATGGAGTCTGGTGTGTGATGCATCGTTCTCTCATCCAGAGGACGAGTTCACAATGAATGAATGAATTACAGATATCTTACCGCTCTGAACTTTAACTCAACCAACACTTTCAGCGCTTTTCTTGACATTTAACTCTTCTTTTCTATCAAATACTGATGAGACTATATAAATACAGCTTCAAACTGAATATACTCCTCTCCGGTTTAGCGTCACCTTACCTCGTTACTATGGATACTACAACTTCCGGGTTTAGTTGCCAGAGCAACCAGGGCGTAAATCATCTTACCGTAAAGTGTTGTTTTTGTAGTTTGTAGTTTTTTTACCATGACATAATCTATCACGTGGTTCCATTTGTTTCCACCAAAGAAAGCAGGCTGTTTTATTTATTTATGTATGATTTTCTCTTTGCATTTCACCCCTCATTTGCATAATGAGGCAAAAATGTATAAAGAGATGTAAAAAGAAATGTGTAAAATAATACAAAAATAAATAAGTTTGGGGAAATAAATAGGGAGAAAATCAGGGAAAATCGTACATAAATAAGTAAATAAATAAGTAAGTAAGTAAATAAATAAATAAATAAATACCTACAATTAAAAATGAATAAATACATAAATAAATAAGGGAATTAATACAAGGGTAAATAAATAAAGAAGCAAATTAAAACAGAAATATCAATTTATGTCACATTTTATCAATTAATTAATGGCTACAATTTTTTTTAAATATTATTTTTGCTGCATTTAATTAACGAGATTGATTTTGATTGATGAAAAAATTGATTTTTTTAAAGCCTGAGGATGTGCAGAAGTTCAGTTTTCTCTCAGAACACTTGAATTACAGTATGCTACCATTTCATGATTTGTTTCATAACGTACTCTTTTGATTAAACTTTCTTTTTTAATATTCAACTATGAGCTGATCGTCTCCCAATAGCAGAGTAAGAATAATATAGTTTCTCTCACATTATCCTGCATTATATAATACATATCAAATCCATTCATTTTCATATTGTGGCTATACGCTCAAAAAATGACATAATACTCCAAGAATTCCAGGGCCAATAATATGTTGACTTTATCCTGCTTCTTTAAATCTTCTCTTTTTAATCAAGACATTTAGCACCAGTCTGACAACTAGAGCTTTGAGCTAAAAAACAAAAAGGAATAAAAATTCAAGTATAAATTATTTTCTGTATATTCTGCCAAAAACAAATGAAGCAAATCTGAAATTTCCATTAGCTGTTCAACTAAGTTATTACCCATCACAGGAGGCACAAAGTAAAACTTTCAATAAATAGTTGATTTAAAAGAAAAAAGCATTTTGAAATTTCAAAGGAACAGTTGCTTTGTCAACAGAAACATCCCTCTGTGGAGCCTCAGCATCAATATATCCAGATGTTTTCCCAGAACATGACATATCTGAACTGTTTGAAGTTGTCCATTTGAACTATGTTTTAGGCTCTTTTCTCAGTTTGGTCTGGTGTGTCGAGGTCAGAGTCTGAGTCTGAATCCTCCTCTTCTTTTTCCTGAGTAGTTGTTCCGTCCTGGCCCACAGCCACCGCTCCTTTCCTCTGAGGCAGGACGGTGAAGAAGGCCTCCTGCCAGCTGCCCTTCTCCAGGTACGCCAGGATGATCTCAAACACTGAAGACGAAAGCAGAGCATACTTGCATAATGAGGCAGAAATGTATAAAGAGATGTAAAAAGAAATGTGTATAGAAATGTATCAAAAGAAATATTACAAAAATAAAAAACGTTTGGGGAAATAAAGAGGGAGAAAATCAGGAAAAATCGTACATAAATAAGTAAGTTAATTTATTTTAAAATAAATGTAAAATAAATAAAAAATAAATTTAAAAATAAAATAAAAATAAATAAATAAAGAGGGAATTAATACAAGGGTAAATAAATAAAGAAGCAAATTAAAACAGAAATATCAATTTATGTCACATTTTATCAATTCATTAATGATTACAATTCTTTTTAATATTATTTTTGCTGCATTTAATTACATATTTATTTATCGAGTCATTTATTTTTTTATTTTGGCAGGTTCCAACCTCCATATTATTGGACACCATCAC
>CAKAKR010063577.1:0-58280 GCA_916700685.1 Adelosebastes latens | reverse complement strand
AGTCTTCTCCCAGGAAGGCCTCCAGTACCTCTGTGTTGCTGTTTGTGTAACAGTGGAACATGTAGACTGCAGCCAGAAACTCCTGAATGCTCAGGTGAACAAAGCAGTAGACTGTTTTCTGGAAGATCACACACTGTCTTTTGAAGATCTCTGTACAAACTCCTGAGTACACCGAGGCCTCTGTGACATCCAGACCACACCGCTCCAGGTCTTCTTGGTAGAACATGATGTTTCCTTTCTCCAGCTGTTCAAACGCCAGCCTCCCCAGCTTCAGAAGAACTTTCCTGTCAGCCTCCGTCAGCTCCTGTGGACTCGTCTCATGTTCCTCACCATACTTCTGCTTCTTCCTCTTTGTCTGAACCAACAGGAAGTGTGAGTACATGTCAGTCAGGGTCTTGGGCAGCTCTCCTCTCTGGTCTGTAGTCAACATGTGGTCCAGAACTGTAGCAGTGATCCAGCAGAAGACTGGGATTAGACACATGATGTGGAGGCTCCTGGATGTCTTGATGTGTGAGATGATTCTGCTGGACAGCTCTTCATCACTGACTCTCCTCCTGAAGTACTCCTCCTTCTGGGCGTCAGTGAAGCCTCGTACTTCTGTTACCCTGTCAACACATGCAGGAGGGATCTGATTGGCTGCTGCAGGACGGGAAGTTATCCAGACGAGAGCTGAGGGAAGCAGATTCCCCTGGATGAGGTTTGTCAACAGCACGTTGACTGATGACTTCTGGGTGACATCAGACACAACCTCGTTGTTGTGGAAATCCAGTGAAAACCTGCTTTCATCCAGGCCGTCAAAGATGAACAGAACTTTACAGTCAGCGAGCTTCTCTGCTGTGACCTTCTGTAATGTTGGATGGAAAACATGGAGCAGCATGAGAAGACTGTACTGCTCATCTCTGATCAAGTTCAGCTCCCTGAATGAAAGCAGAACCACCAGACTGACATCTTGGTTTTCCAAGCCCTCTGCCCAGTCCAGAGTGAACTTCTGCACTGAGAAGGTTTTTCCAACGCCAGCGACGCCGTTCGTCAGAACGACTCTGATGTGTCCCTGTTGGTCAGGTAAGGCTTTAAAGATGTCGTGGCACTTGATTGGAGCGTCATGGAGGTTGTTCATCTTGGAAGCTGTCTCAAGCTGCCTCACCTCATGTTGGGTATTAACCTCTTCACTCTGTCCCTCTGTGATGTAGAGCTCAGTGTAGATCCTGTTGAGGAGGGTTCCACTTCCTGTTTCATCAGTTCCTTCAGTCACACATTCACATCTCTTCCTCAGACTGATCTTATGTTCATCTACAACCTCCTGCAGACCTCTATCTGCTGAAAGAGAGAGACAAGTTTGAGACAAAACACAGAAACTTATTATTTTATTGCCAATATGAAAATAATCAATATAAGAACATATAAAGAAGTAAAGGTTATAAAGTCATCATCCCTTCTTGAAGTCAAAACTAACGTCAACGTGGTTTTTACATTAATTGTTAATAGTTATTATTTTTAAAGAGAAGCATCATAAATGCTCCTTTTCCTCTCAGCCTCTGACTGTGTGTTGGTGTACATGTTTGATTGACAGCAGAGGAGGCGGAGCCTCAGCTGCTCGCCAGCAGCTCTTCATCTAAACAGCTCACTGTGGCTGTTCCTACCGCCCTGTAAGATTTAAAACTCATCAAATAATGCAGAATATCTTCATGTCTTGTTGTGTAGACCTGTATTTACTGAATAGCACCTCTAACAAAGAACCGTGAATCTCGTTGACCAATACACTGCGTTTCCTGAAGCTGCTTCAAAATAAAAGCCCCCCGCTGGTGGAGGACTATTATGTGAAGCAGAAGGAAATGTTGAGTTTTCAGCAGTAAATAAACAAACCTCTGATGTGACTACAGCTCAGCTCAGTTTGTCCTGCAGTAGAAGTGCATGTATTCATGATTTGGCACAACGCAGCACAGAAAACAGGAAAAGACAAAGTAAACAAATGTGCTGAAATCTGAAACTTACCAGCTGAGTGCAGACAGTGTTTTGTTAGCAGAGGAACTGAAGTGACAGGACCCTGTTAAACATCTAAACTAACCAATGTTGATATTAGATATTATATCATAACACTTTTTAAGATGTTTAATGTGCTGCAACTGACGAGCTAATCAGCCCTCTACTGTAGCCTGAAAACTGATGTTAGCAGTGCAGCTTTCCTCAGTGGGTGTTTGTTTGGTCTCTTGTTCAACGTGTCGCTCTGCAGGACCAGACGTGTGTTTGTAAGTTAGAGAAGGAGACTTTAGCAGGAAAGCTAATGTGGGCTGTTGTTCAAAGTCTGTGTCTCTTGTTGTGTCTCAGGCTGCTGTCTGGCTGTTAGTCAGTGTGACTGTCTGTCTGTGATAGAACAGTGATGTTGTTGCTTTACACACAGTTTAATAGTTCTCCATCTTCATCTATGCAGATGGAAAACAAACAGCATTCTGATTGTTAATGCAAAGACGGAGTGCTATCATAAAAACAAAACATAAAAATATATAAGTATTTCTTTTGTGTTCAGATTCAGAAAGGAAGTGATGCAGAGCAGATATGTCTGGTGGAGCAGATCTTAAACGGTTGTTACAACAATAGTCAGTGTATTAAAACAACAAGTCCTGTTTCCAGACATGAAGACATCAGCAGACACATCTACAGTCTTACTTTGGACAGTGCTGGTCTGACTGGCTGTCTGAGGTCCAGGTCTTGTTCTGGTCTGACTGGCTGTCTGAGGTCCAGGTCTTGTTCTGGATCTGGACAGCAACTCCTCCACAGAAGCATGACTCCTCTTCTTATCTCTGTGGAGACATTACTTTATTACTGAAATCATTTGTTTCACATCAAACTGCAGCTTGCTCATGGACATGCATACTGCGAGTGCGCGCTGGGAAACCACAAGGTGTCAGCGACGCATTTCTCTCCTCTACAGTCGACAGGGAGGAAACTGACTCAGACATTTTGACAGTGAAATAATAAAATGTTGGAATAACACTCACCCTGCTACAAATGTTATCTCATTTTTATGTTTAAATCATGTCAATAAATCAGTTTAGTTCAATACTAATGTGGTTTTATAGTTGTTTTTCAGACTTATATGACTAAGATTCTTCTGAACATCTGGAAGAAAAATGATTCTGTCTGTTGCACAATAAAAAATAATTTCAGCCATTTTGCTGAGCTGCAACTCTTTTTCATAATCCAAATATAGATGGTAGCCAGAAATGACACATCTTATTGCTCAATCAGTACAACATGAAGCTACATGTTGAGGAATATAAATCTTTTAGCAGAACGTTTTGTCTTCATCCTCAATGCATCATCATCATCATCCATCAGGTAAGCTTACAGTAAAAACAGTCTCTTACTTTGACTCTGAGGGTCCAGCTTCATTACTGAAGTTCAGAGGTTCGTATATGGACGAGTCACTCTTCATAGACAGACAGCTTGGCACTGGAGACTCTGCTCTCCATCTGTACTGAACTCTGCACCACCACGATTTTTAGATCATTAAGGTCGCTCTAAACCCACAAACTACTGCCGCTGTCAACAATAACGAGGGTTAAAGGTTTGTAGCCGTTTCCTTAGATCAGATTACATCTTTTCTAGGTGACTGACAGCTGTCACATATACTAAGAGGAAGAATTTATTTGACGAAGTTCGTTAAATTTTAGTTGGCAAATACAGTTGTGTAGAAATTTGATTATACAAACACAAAATCAACAGAAAACATGGCATCATCAGAGGTAACTAAAAATGAGTCCTATAAATGAGTTAGTAGCAGCTCTCTTACTTTGACTCTGAGGGTCCAGGTTCATTACTGAAGGTCAGAGGATCATCTATAGACTGATCAATCTTCATAGATAGAAAGCCAGAGACTAGAGACTCTGCTCTGTCCTCCTCTTCCTCCACACAATCACTCATCTTCTGATCTGAAGTCAGCCTGAGAGGTCAAACCAGAACACTGACTGTGAGCTCAGAACATTTAACGGAAACAAGTTTGTTCAAGAGTCACAGGCAAGACTGAGAGAACAAGAAGTCACACACACACACACACACACACACACACACACACACTATACAGTATAATAAATCCACCCAGCACTCCACCTGGTCACTTTTCTTTAAATCTCTGCTTGTTTTCTTGGGTTACAGCAGGTTTTAATGAGGATTATTCAGCCAATCACAACGTTGTGTTCACAGATGAATCAAACTGTTGAGTTCATTCTAACATTTCTCTCCTCTACAGTCCACAGGGAGGAAACTGACTCAGAGAGTTTAACAGTGAAATAATTAAATGTTGGAATAACACTCACCCTGCCTCAGTCTACAGTTTTCCTCCTTCTGCTTCGTCAACTCAAAATGGTATCTGGACTGACTGAACTCTTTCAGGGTTTCCTCCCTGTTCTCATGTTCTTACATCACCTGGATCAGTGTGGCTCCTCCTCTCTCCATTTACAGGAAAACTTTGACCTCAGAGTTTATCTACGAGAGTTTGTGTGTGTTACTCACACTAATCAGCTTTTTAACACGGTGTGTTTATGAGAATCTCAAATGAGTTTTGGTCAAATGTTATCTCATTTTTATGTTTAATTCATGTCAATAAATCAGTTTAGTTAAATACTAAAGTGCTTTTATAGTTGTTTTTTTCAGAATTATATGAGTGAGATTCTTCTGAACATCTGGAAGAAAAATTATTCTTTCTGTTGCACAATTAAAAACATTTCTGAGTTGCAAGTCTTTTTCATGATCTAAACATAGTAGGCAGAAATGACACATCTTCCTTGTTCAATTAGTACAACAAGAACCTACATTTTGAAATGTATTATACGTAAGTAGACAAGGTTTCAGCCATAAGTACCTGTACTGTCACAACTAACATTTATCAGACAATTAGACTCAACAACATGAACACAGTGATGCTGATCAGAGAGTATCAATCTGAATTATGATTATCAGCTGAAGAAACACCTCACTGATATTCATTATTAACATTATACAGGACAACCTGAAATTTATTGATCAGAGTCAATTTGTTACAACTAAATATACCGTTAAAGTTGAACACAGACTGATCTGTCTCACTTTAAACAAGCTGATTACTTTAAACAGGGAATATCTTTGACTAATGAAGTAAACTACTAATGTAGTATCATATGAATGACAGCTAAAATGGTCATTATTTTGTTAAAAACTACCTCAGGTTACATACAAAGCAAGTTTGTGATTATTAATAAGAACGTATTGTGTTGACAACTGTGCAGTATTGCAGTAAAAGTACTAATACCACACTGTAAAAAGACTCTGTTTTAAGTAATAGTCTTGCATTGAAAATGTTACTTAAATAAAAGTATGTAAGTATAATCAAGAAAATATACTTTAAATATTAAAAGAAAGAAAACGTCCCCTATGACTGTTATACTATGATATATTACATCATTAGATAGATTTATATACAATAAAATAATTAAAAAGGAAAAGTAGCAAATCGTCACATTTGTGAAGCTGGAACCATGAAATGATTTTGCTTTAAAAATGACTTCATGAAGGCTGAACGTTATAAACGTTATTATAGATTAAACTAGCAGCAGTATATAATAATAAATTATGTATTAATATAGATTAAACTAGCAGCAGTATCAGGGTCGGCGCCAGAGTATTAGGGGCGGAGGGGCAATCAGCTTTGACAGGGGGGGCATTTTTTTTCACCTCATATAGCCTTTATTAAGTGTATCTTTAATATTATCATGTTTCATGAAAGAAATAAACTGACAGAGAGGTGTATACATACTGCCACTTATGCGCACAGGTGTGCATGCACGCATACACATGCTGTTATGTCCACAAAAACAGGTTATAAACTAACACCGTGTCCTAACTGGATGCGAGCGTCCGACTATCGCGCTGCATCGCGCATCTGACGCTCTCTGTCCACTGAATCCGTTAAATCTGCACCTCTGTTACGTCATGTAAACAAACCAGGAACATATCAGCTGTGAGCTCCAGATCAGACTGGAGCTGGAGACGTAACCACCTCAAAGATGGGTTAGTAGTACTTTGTTATCTTCCTACGTTCGTACTTTTTTTTTTTATCAGAAAACACACATTTTATTTGTGATATTTACTGGAAATAACATACGATATAGCCAAGAGCAAGTAGGTTGTTATCTAGTTATCTTCTCCAGCCAGCTGCCACCCTATTATGGTCTCTGTTTTGAAATGAGGAGGTACTGGAGGCTACAGATAACTCCTCAGGCACGCCCTGCGTCTTGCTCATGCCAGGGTCAAAATGTGCACCCACACGGGTGCCCAGATACAGTTAACAGGGAGTTAAACAACACATTAATCTAACAGTCTGACTGATTTCTTCATAACTATAATTTAAGTTAATAAAGACTAAATGTGGATGTTTCCCTCACCAGTTGTTGTCCCTGCTCAGCCTGCTGTAGTGTAACATTAGTCCATTGTTTTATTCCACGATACTGAACAGAATAATCAAAACAGGTAGAAAAAGTAAGATGTGAGAGGAGCACAGGATGCTTTTTACTCTCTTGGTCCTAATTGTGCTTTAATGCACCAGGCCTGTAGGTCTACTTTCTCTCATTTTTTTCTATTGAGCTAGATTAAAAAAACAAACAAAAAAAACAAACACCGCAAACGCAGGGGATCAAAACGAGGCTTCTTACTGAAATATTGTAGTGACGGCTCATATTTCCCAGAGTTTCCATAGTTGTATCTTTGCGCTGTGTTTTCGTGTTTTATTTGAACCATTAGTGAGGTGGCTGTTATATTTTTTGACAGGTAGCTCGTAATAAAATTTCACTAGTAAACTTAATTACATATAACTGCGAGCGTCAATGCCTGTGCTAAAAGTGTCAGTAATCAAGTTCATATTTTCATTTACATCCAGGACAACTGACCCGGTTTTCTCGGCTCATTTTATCTAAACTAATCAGCCGTTCCTCTCAATATGAGTGACAGGAAAAAATAGGAACTGTGTATCCGATAGAAGTTCAGACAAAACGTTGCGCCGCGCTGTGCAGCGCCGTGTTGTTCGCAGACAGTTAGGACACTCCAATAGAAATTCAGCTGAGGGGGCACAGTGACCTTTTTGGACGGGCCTGGACCCCCATGGCCCGCCCCTAACGCCGACGCTGTCACACACCAGAAGAAACTCTGTATAAAGTGCTTCAGGAATGAAACCCGGAAATGAGTTAGCATTTTAGCACTTCCTGTTCCCTTGTCTGGAAGTCAATGGGTTTTTAGTTAGATGCCTGAAATAAGGTCTGTGGTTAACACAAGCTGAAGAGATTTTAACGTTTTTTTCTACAACATAAAATACATCAATAAATAGCCCACTTGTGAATTTTGAAGCCTTAAGGTGTCTTAAAAAAGCCGGTTGCTAACAAGTGGCTCAATGAGACTATTAAACGTCATGATGCTGACTCGTCCTCCTTTACAGCCTCGTTGTGTATACACACGCTCATGCGACCATGGTGTAGTTTGTTTATAGCGTCACGTTTTACTTCTGGCGATTGCATTCACACTTCAAATAATCATAACAGTGGTGTCCATTTGTGGAGGTTATCTTGCTGAACAAAACGTGTAAGTATCATAAACGTTTGTTTGCCACAGCGTTTATTTTCTGCAATAATCCAAAACCCAATTGAAAAATCCCATTGGCTTTTTGTCGAGGGAACCCAGGGCGATGCGGACTTCCTGGTTGGCCTACAAAAATACATCATCCCTGGAGCACTCTATGCTCAGTACGGCCATTAGGAGGACACAGAGGCACATTATTTTTTTCAGATTACCTTTCTCATGCACTACTGTCAGGATATAGTGACCGTTTTATAAAAAAGCTTTTTTTAATCATATTTGCTCCATTTCTACCCACTGCTGCTTTAAATTGTGTAGTTCTCACATTAAGAGCATATAATCATAACTTAAGTCCTTTAAAATTATAAATGGTGAATTAACATAATGTCAAGGTAATTGTTCACTCAACACATCAAATGAAGTTGTTTAGAAATATAGTTCATTAGCATACTTCCCAGCATGCATTGTATTTGTGTTAAATTTTCTCTAGAAAGCCTCCTTGTCTCTAATTTGAAGGCAGTTACATGATTGAAGCTGTTCTCTCTCTTCCAAATTAAAACGATGCACACCATGATACAAAAAGAGATTTAACCTGTCCCCTATCTTAAGTGATAGTGCTGATGCATGATGCTGTAGGAAATGAAGGACCAGACTTGACTCTGTTTAATTAGTGACAAAATAAACATAATTGGAAATCAAGCTGAAAATTCCAAGTGGGTACAATAAACAGAGTTGAGTGCCCTTTAACTAAAGCAAATTGAAATAAGTAAAAGTTTAAAGTTGGACAAACTCAAAGGCAAAACGTAATAAGTTAGGTTATATGTTTAAATTTCTTTAAATGTGTTGCTTTGAAATGTTCAGTTTCATTAACTTTTGTTTTTACAGTGTATGCAGTGTGGTGTGAAATGTGTATGTGTGTGCGTGGGTGGTGGGGCGCGCCTGTATTTGTCCTCAGCTGACTACTTGCATTTTTTTATCTGTGTGACACTGTCTTGTCTGACGGGACGTTTGCTTGTTTGTACATGTAACCCTGAGTGTATTGGTGGTGGATCTTGTTTAGTGGCTGACGGTTGGTGTATAATCAAATGATAATCGCAACCTTTTTTCAGTTAACAGATCATATTCTCCCCATGTTCTTTCCGGACTGCCATTTTTCCTCATTCATCTGTTTTTAGGCCCCTATTCAAAAAGAACAACTCATAAAAGAAATAATCTTAACCCTACTTTACTAAGTAACTATTTCAAACTTTACCATCCCCAGTAAAATCATTCGGAAGGTCTTTAATCATCAATTGCATCTGTGTCTTATAACTAACAATATACTGTATGTACACCGATCAGCCATAACATTAAGACCACTGACAGGTGTAGTGAATAACATGGATTATCTCGTTACAATGGCACCTGGCAGTGGGTGGGATATATTAGGCAGCAAGTGAACATTTTGTCCTTGAAATTGATGTGTTGGAAGCAGAAAAAACGGCGACAGGGTCAGACCCTGGGCTCATTGATGCACTTGGGGTGTGAAGGCTGGCCCGTGTTGTCCGATCCAATAGAAGAGCTACTGTAGCTCAGAAAGCAATGGAAGAAGGTGGCCTGGTCTGATGAATCACGTTTTCTTTTACATCATGTAGATGGAAACAAGTTTGAGGTGTTGACTTGGCCTCCAAATTCTCCAGATCTCAATCCAATCGAGCATCTGTGGGATGTGCTGGACAAACTAGTTCGATCGACGGAGGCCCCACCTCGCAACTTACAGGACTTAAAGGATCTGCTACTGACGGCTTGGTGCCAGATACCACAGCATACCTTCAGAGGTCTAGTGGAGTCCATGCCTCGAAGGCTCAGGGCTGTTTTGGCGGCAAAAGGGGGACCTACTCAATATTAGGCAGGTGATCATAATGTTATGGCTGATCGGTGTATGCTGTATATAGCAAATAATGGGGCTTTTGATTTCATCACAGTAAAACTGCTCTTATCAAAGTTATGAATGACTTACTATACGGACTACTACTGATCCCAAAAGCCTGCATGTGCTTGTTTTGCTTTGTAACCCCTGGCTGCAGCATGCGGAGTGGGGCGGGTCAGATGTAGGCGGAGCTGGACATGCAATGGGAGGGAGGGGTGTTACGGATATCCTAAAGAGACAAACAGCACCATCTGTCCCACAACTGCCAGAGGTACAAATACAAATCTGTACTACTAAATATAATGGAAACTTATATTTAAAACAACTTTCTACTAATTAAATGCATAAATATATTTCAAATATACCTTTTCATACCACACGCGCAATGTGGTTTAATTGTATTATTTATTTTAATAATGTATTATTATTTATTTATTATTCAGTCAGTACTGTGCATACTCATATCTAGTCCATATCTATTTTAAATGCTACATTGCACTGCATTTCATAGAATAAGAAAAAATGCAAATGCAGTAAATATATGAAGCAATTCATTTATTAAAAAAAACAAAAAAAACTACAATATTTTCCTTCATCTCCATCTTTTTGACTAAATTCAACCTCTCAATTCAACTGCTCTCCTCAAACTAGGCTCTCATTTCAGGTCTTCTTTTTCTACACATTCCTCAAGAAACATTACATATAGAGTAACATTTTAACATAAATGTCTTCCCAGCCGTTTTGGTCCATCGTGCTGCCAGCCCAGCTGCCGCACAACGAGACGCCGCCATAGCACTTCTTATAAAGGTGTGATTCTCCTTCAGGAACAAGAGAAATAACTCATACATTACTACTAGTCTGTACATTTACCTGGAGGAATATTTTATTATTTTTTATAGTGCTGCTGCTGATTTGCAACAAGAGGCTTTGAATGTGTAATTATGACACACACACACACTTTGCACATCCAACAGACTTGTCAGTGGTATAAAATACATTTTTCCAGCCAATTTCTACCAGTCTAACAGCTTCAGTCAGGCATGGTGTTACGACCCAGCTCGCTAGGGTAAAGGGAAGCAACATAAAACCAGATTTTGTTGGTAAATTAAGTTATTTTATTTACAAGGAGTTTGATTTTCTTTTATAACAACAAATGGTGGTGAGGCAGACAAAATAGAAAAGGGGGTTGCGGGTGCTGTTAGAAATTAAGGAAATAAATAGAACAAAAGGAGGACTCCTAAAAATGGGAGCTATGCAACTAATTTCATTACAAAGAAACAGAATGGAAAATAAAACCTCACTAATTAACTTTACTTTAGTAGAACCAAAAAGATACAATCAAAACAGCACCCCCCTGCACACTAGTGACACAGACAAAAAACGTCTAAGTGTTGCAAATCAGTTTCTAACCTATACTAACCTGGCCCACACTTTCTCCAATCTACTAACAAGTATCTTGTACAACATTTGATACACCACAATCAAATATCTTGAGTCCCACAGTGGACCATACTTAAAAGATACATTTACAATTATCATGTTCAAAATAATATTTCAAATAAGCACAAACTCCTTAGAAATCTAACAGGATACACACTTTTATTTGGTGTGTTACATTGTTGGTGTTCTTCTGTCCTTCTGTCTCCTGCTGGGCTCTCTCCTCCAGTTGTGGTAATTGGGGTAAGACAGCACATCAAAACATCTGTAATGATTAACATATATTAGGAATGGAATCTGCTTAAGTTAACACTAAATGTGTTAATCCCTCCAACCTGCTGACGCCGAGCTGACTGAAGTTTCTCTTCAATAAACAAGCTGTTTTCTACTTTCTGTGTAAATGTCAGTTTATTTATATTTAGTTTTACTGCAATGTCACATTAAACCTAACAACACTAAAACTACCAAGATGATCACTTAAAAATGGTCAAATGAAGCGATGAATGTGAGCTACATCTTGAGAAAACGATCTACTGGTGTGTTTAAAACAACAATTTGTAATTTGCTGTTCAGTGTAACAGAAATTTACTGAATGTGGTGGCTAAATGCATAAATAAATGCAATGCATAAATGCAATAGGCAATATTTTATTTTGTATATACATCTGTCGTTGTTCTGTGTTGTTAATTGATTTACAATAATAAATATATACATGCATTTGCATAAAGCAGCATATTTGTCCACTCCCATGTTGATAAGAGAATTAAATATCGGACAAATATCCCTTTAAGGTACATTTTGAACAGATAAAAAAATGTGTGATTAACTAACTTTTATTAATTATGATGAACTATGGACCATCATGCAATCCATCACGATTAAATATATGTATATAAATTAATCTTTATAAAAAAAAATAATGAAAAAAACGTCACTAATATTGCACTACATATAGAATACTATAGCATTCCTTTATTGTCATTAATTTCGCTGTATTTAAAGCTGCCAATAAAAGAATTATATTCTCTCCTATTCTATATGTAGTGCAATATTAGCGACATTTTATTACCATTATTTTTCTTTTACTATAATAAGATGAATAATGAAGATTCTTTGATTCCAAATTAATTACCCACACTTCATGCAATAAACTACAGCCTTTTACTTTTACCAATGAAATAGCTTGATAGAATGTTAAATTACTGAAGTTGTTCATTAACCAACCAGAAGGTGGCGCTTGGCAACTGCATTATTGTTAGTGGAGGCCTCAACCAGACTTTTGATCCATAACATACTGTATGTTCATTCTGTTATGTGTAGCCCATGTTTTAGTTGTCCTGTTGTGGGGTCTTCTTGAGAGAAATCTCTTATATTACACTTGAAAACTTTTCTCCAATAAGGCTTTTATTAAAACATAAAAACACAAAAACATTTCTGTTGACATCATCAATTAATTATTACAGGGAATGAAAAGAGAGTGGAATATGACCAGGGCATTACAATAGGAGAGATGAACAAGGTAGGTATAGACACACCTCCTGTATGAGGAGAGGAAATTATGCAACTTTCAATCAGTTAATTATAAACTCACTCTGGAATACCATACACCATCTGCAAAGACTTACATGAATATTATATATTTTGTTGACCAGCCCCGTTAGAAACAATGGGGACAGGTGAATGTGGACTGTGGTAACCATAGTGAGCCATGAAACACTGTGTCAAGTTAGCCAGAGTTTGCTCTGACGCAATCGGACGTTACGAGATTTCACTTTCAAAATAAAAGCTCCTACTCTAATCCCGTATGCAATTATACCAGGGGTCAGCTACAGTACCTTTACTATCAAAAGAGCCATTTTAGGCAAAAAAAAATAAAAAAATCTGTCTGGAGCCGCAAAACATTTGAGCATTGTGATGAAGGTAACACAGTTTATAGTCTAAGTATATAGTATATAAGTCTAGTGCAGTGAAGATCCAAGTGCAAATGTACTACGGAGTATTAGGGCCACATTGAGGGAAAAAACATCTGAGATTTCCAGAATAAAGTCATAACTTTCCAAGAAAAAAAGTCGTAATATTACGAGAATAAAGTCATAACTTTACGAGAACAAGACGGAAAATTACGAGAATAAAGTCATAACTTTACAAGAAAAAAAGAAAATAGCATGTAAAATGATTACTTTACAATATTATGACTTTATTCTCATAAAACTACGACTTTTTTCTCGTAAATTTAGGACATTATTCTTATAATATTACGACTTTCTTTTCTCGAAAACTTCTGACTTTATTCTCATAATATTACAACTTTTTTTCTCGTAAACCTATGACTTTATTCTCGTAACATTATGACTTTATTCTCTAAATCTCATATTTATTTTTTTTCCCTAATACTCCGTCGTACCATAGACCTACAACAATGATAAATAAAAATGAAAATGTAAACAAAAAACAGTTATTCATTTCCATTTTTATAAATCCAGGGAGCCACTGGAGAGGAGCTGAAGAGCTGCATGTGGCTCCAGAGCCGCAGGTTGCTGACCCCTGAATTATACCATACATTTGTTCGTATGTGTTTTATTTTGAAATGCAAAGCCGGAAATGGTAGTGTTATACGGGTTACCTTGACAGCCCCTCCTTTCAGAGAAGCTTCTATCCCCTTAGACTTAACGAAAGAAACTTCATAGCAGCTCCACAAGTTTTCTTTTCGAGACAAAACGTTACTCCTGGCGGTCCTAGTTGGGAGGTAGCGTTACACCAAACTGTACAATGCATATGCTAGCGTCAAACGGATCCATAATGGACCTGGAAAACTCGGAGTTGGTGACAATTAAAGCACATTACTGTGGGTGAGTAGCTTCCCGGAGGAAATAAGGAGACAGTAGGCGGCTGGTAAACAATGACGAGGGAACAAACACCTGTGGAGTGGAGGAGACTTCTTCCACAGGTCTGGTGGTATGTAGGTAGGGTCACTCCTCACATCAAGCTAGGTCAGTCAGAGTGACACTGCACTCCTGTATACCATGACCAATGTCAAATTCACCTGGGGCAATAATCAAAATAATGAGAATACAAGTGTTTCAAAAGCTTTCCCACCCTTTTATTGTATATAATATGATATTAGCATCAGTGGCAATTCATTTGTTGTGGCTGTCCTCTCATGGTGTGCTCTCTTGCTCCTTATTAAGTTTTGTGGTGATAAGGTTGTTGGTTTGGGCCCTACTATAATGATTAATGTCATTAAATATGACAATCATGTCACTGTTTGATCGAATATGAATTGAATCTAAATGTAACATTTTAAAGCTGTTATGGTAAATGGACTTGCTTTTGTATAGTGCTTTTCTAGTGTTCCGACTACTCAAAGCACTTCACACTACATGTCAGCATTCACCCATTCATTCATACACTGATGGCAGAGGCTGCTAAGGTGCCAACTTTGCCCATCAGGATCTAATTTAAATACTCACACACTGATGGCTATGCCTTCAGGAGCAATTTGGGGTTAAGTGTCTTGCTCAAGGACACATCGACATGTGACCCGGAGCAGCCGGGGATTGAACCGCCGACCTTCCGATTGTTGGACAACCTGCTCTACCCTCTGAGCCACAGCCACCCCTCTTATTAGTTACTTATACTTAAAGGGGACATATCCTGCTCATTTTCAGGTTCATACTTTGCATTTTGGGTTTCTACTAGAACATGTTTACATGCTTTAATGTTAAAAAAAACACATTATTTTTCTCATAGTGTCTGTCTGAATATACCTGTATTCACCCCTCTGTCTGAAACGCTCCGTTGTAGCGCCCGTCTCTTTAAGACCCCCCTCCCGAAAATGTCTCTGATTGGCTTGCGAGAAAACTGTGGTGCAGGTAGCTGTCAAGCCGTGGATGGAGATACTCAGATGTCCATGTGACATAGGAAGGGGAGCCAAATCTGATTGGCTCGTTGAATCACATGTTTTCTGATCTAGACATCCCACAAAAAACTGACTGGGTTGCCTTATTTCACAGTTTGTGTTTTGGTAGGCACTCCAGATGAAAAAGTAAGCTTTTATGATATGTCCCCTTTAAAGAATATCTCCCTCTGTAGCCTACATATGTATTTCTCTTACTATCTTTTACACTACATGCCAAGTGTTTCAAATGCAAATGTTCACTTTTGTTGATGAAAGTATAGCCTTCCTTGTTTGTGACTGAGGCTGAACATCGCTTGAAACACTGACAAAGATGCAACGATGCCACAAAAAGTTGTAAAAAGTAGCGCAGTAATGTTATTGAAGGTCCTTGATAATGGCAATGTTTTATATTGTCAATTCTAGGGGTGGGTGGGAAAAAATCGATCCATGTAAGAATCGTGATTCTTGTCTTCTAAGATTCTAAAATCGATTCACAACTTCCAAAAATTGATTTTTAACTACAGCAAGCGTTACGTTACGTCATGTAAACAAACCACGTACCGATCAGCTGTGCGCTCAAGGTCAGACTGGAGACCTAACCACTTAAAAGATGGGGGAGTAGTACTTCCTATCTTCCGATGGTTGTACTTTTTAAACACATGTTTGATATTGTGATAATTACTGGAAATAACGTACAATATAGCCAACAGGAAGTAGGAAGCTTTCAGGTGATCTCCCTCCAGCTAGCTTTCATCTCATTTAGGTTTTTGTAGTGAAATGAGGAGGTATTAAATTCCCCATTTCAACATCATGAATCAGCCGTTCCTCGTCCATTGTGGTGCTTTCAAAGTGAGCGACAGGATTAAATAGAAACAGGACAGCCGACTAAAGTTCAGCTCAAAAACATGCGGCCAGTTAGGACTCGGTGTCATGGACATAATGCGCGTGATAAAAATCACACAAAATACCAGTTTTACAGGGTTATTTTGTGTACAATGTTTTTTTTTTAATTTGCAAGTTTCTCAGAAATTAAAAGGAAGCAACCAATTTTATTTATGTAACAAGCAGCATTTACATTTTTATATAGTCACTGAGAATTGAGAAATTCTAAAAACTTTTTAGTAAAAAGTAATTATTTGTGCAAGTTTAGCATGAATAAATGTTACTTTTTGCCTTCGTGTGTTTAAATTATTGCAATCAGTTGATATAAGTTTTTCAAATATTCTTTCACACATACATACGAGCATCTGGGGTCTCTGCCATTGTTGTTGGAGGTGCAAACACTGCAGGCGGAGGTGTAAATATGCGTTGTAGCAGACGGTGGCCTCGGGTAGAGCGTGACGTCACTGTGTTAAAGAATAAAAACTCCATACTTTGCTTTCATGCAATAATTTGCCACACCGCCTTTATTATCACACAGCGGACTGGAGGAGATCCTGAAATTAGCACCCCTACGTACTGAAGATAGAATAATGAATCAGGAATCGTTTTGAATCGAGAATCGATTTTGGATCGAATCGTGACCCCAAGAATCAAAATCGAATTCAATCGTGAGATAACGAAAGATCCACACCCCTAGTCAGTTCCTCCTTCCATTGTTTCTTCCTCAGCCACGCTGTGGATCCTGAACATATCGCTCCTGTCTCATATCAGTCTACGGCAGTATCATTAATACGCAAATATACAGTATTAACTCATAGTGGGAATTGGTCTGACAATACCTGTGGTTATTTGTTTCTGTGACTTCTACATTACTGGCAAACTCGACTTGTGGCGGTGCATTTATGAACAACTGGTTGTTATGTTTGTCAGATAATCAGTAACCTTTTGTTTAGCTTCGGAAAATGAATTGATGAGGAGGTGATACCTTTAGTTGTAATGCCGCAACACGGTAAAAGTGTATGTTCTTTTTGCAGATTTGAAATGTTATTAATAAAATGACCTGAGCTGTATATACATACAGTATGTTATCATACTGAACTGTATGTCCTTAAGCCTCAGTTATACCAGGTCTGCAGCAGGTTTGAGTTAAACCTCAGATACAGTGACCTTGTTACGACCCAGCTCTCTTGGGAAAGGAAAACAATGTAAAACCAGTTTGAATTTTATTTAAATTTTTTTGGTCAGGACACATGGTCACTGATGGACACACAACATTAACTGTTGATGAAGCTGAACCTGGGATGTTTCCTCTATAGGACGGATCTCTTTATTGTTGACATGTTGCTATTCCTCAGGTAGCAGTTTACTGATGTAGAGCTTACTCAAAACTCTGAATTGGGTCAGAAGTGCTTTTCAGCTCTCAGCCTGGTAATACCCTCAAATGTATTTTTAGACGGGAGTGTGTGTACAGGGGTTGGGGGGTAATGTGGCCCCATTAAACTCAGACTAATCCAGTCAGTTTTGATATAATCTTAAAACATAACCCTCCTGAATGATGTGGTATGTTGAATATGAATTCCACCCCTTTTTACCATTCAGGACAGAGTCATCATCACAGGTTGCTGTTCACACCAGAACTTTTTTAGGACTGTAGTTCCATATACTGAGCAGACAGTGCTGGTCAAGTGGTGTAACTTCAAAATTTCCTTTCTGTATACTTGGTCTCTATATGAAAGGTTCATACAATGATTGAGAAGTAGGGCTGATGCAATACCTGAGTTTCAGTAGCAATACCAAAACAATACTTTTTCAAAGTCAAACTTTGAGGCATATATACTATGCAATACAAGCTGGATTTAATTTGCCAGTACGTGTCTTAAAGACAAAATCCGGTTTGTATAAAATCAAAATGGTTTAAGCTCGTACACCGGACCGGACGGACCGTGGCAAAACCAGAAATCGACCCAGCTGTAACGTATCTACATACTGTATTCACAAATGATCTGTTGATACAATAAGTTTAGGTGTCTGCATGTTGTTATGAGTCTATTAAGTCCATTATAACACTGAGATTACCATTTGTACTGACATGAATATTACAAAATACTCCTTTGGTGTAACATTAATAGTAAGTCCTCCATGGGCAATGTTAACTTCCCCTACAGTCTCAGGTCAACAGGTTAGTGGATTAATATCAGCAGAGGCTGCCCCACAATCATCCATCATCATATCTGAGATATCCTCATAAACAGAGCGCTTTAGCCTCAGGCTGTTGGGATCAGACTAATGGCTGGTTTTATTATTGTCTTTGGCCACACATTCTGTTGGTTAATTACCTCCATTCAGTTTAATGGACTTTCCCAGAATGTGAAAACTAGAATTTGTTGTAGTTGGTGGAAACCCAGTAACACACAGTGTGTGTTACCATCATACCATACCCAACCAACACACAGTGACCATTGTACAGTATCTGAGCTAGAGGTGACAGAACATTTTGGATTAGAGGGCTCAAAGATCAACATGTTGATAGGAAGCTTTATGCTCTTGTACATGACCGATCCCTTAGTGTGCCAAGCACTCTTGAGTTTATGCACTCAGCCAACAGTGCAAGGGTCAGCCATAGTGTTGCCTTTATAGTCACAGACTCTGAGAGATTTCTCCATGTGCATTTGGCTTCAACAGGTTTGTTTTTAAAAACTACTAGAGTAAGAGTTGTTATTAGCATGTCTACAAAGAGGACAAAGAGGAAACATGAAGTAGGACACCCTTGTAACACACCATATATGTTTAATTATATCAAAATGTTGCATAAGCCTAATTAAAGTTTAGTTTAGTGTAGTATTGATTACATGTCAAGAAGTGTAATAAGCACAGTAACTGATAAAATGTTAAAGTAAATATACAATATCATCAACCACCATCATGTTCATCACATCAGAGTTAAACCAACCAGATCCTATTTGATGACAAATACTGGATCAATGTGATTTCATATTGACAAACCTATATATAGTCATAACCCTACTGTGCGTGTGTGACATCATTCCACATGACTGCGTAATGGAGCAATGCTTCCTGCTGGGAAGCAATCTGTCTCTGCTCCGCCTTGTTAGAGTCCAACAAACGCTCGCCATAAATGCTTGGCCCCACACTCCTGTCAAACACACTCACACGGGCCCAGCCAGCTCCTGCACTTATACATTCAGAGGCATGTTTTAGGCGGTGATATTTGTTTACAGTATCAAACACACATACACACTGGCTGTATGATTGGCTCAGCCTCCATTCATATATACTGCCAACGATATCATATACAGCCGGCAGCAGAGCAGTGAGGGTTGGTGTTGAAACTGAACATTCACACCCTTATTTAAGATAGCTGTCCACTGATGAGGGTATTTGAAGGCTAGTAACAGAATTCAGCCACGGTTGCAGTTTCTGTTTCATCTCAGCATTGAAATCCAGATGGTAAACAAATCATTTATGGCCATTGGTTTCAACCAATGTGTGTTCCTACTGTCTAGTTTACAGCTTCAGTATTCAAATTAGTGCAACATTAACAATATTTGCTTCTAGCAAAGCCTTCTGACTTGTTGTGAAACTTTGACTTTCCAGTGTTTTCTTACAATTTGTGATTCCTTCGATAACCTCAATCTTGTTTTGGTACCAAAGGAAATGTGTCTGTAGCTCAAAAAAAAATGTCAGATGCCAAAAGTTTGCATGAAATGTGTGGTCAGATTCATACTCCTGAGTCCAGTTTACTCTTCTTTCGATCAGACAGTTTCAGATGTTAATCTGACACTTTGTCCACACAGGGAACGTCAGGAGCGTGTGGCGGCTGCGTGATTCACGCGTCGGGTGTTCACATCAGCTGCGTTTCTGCTGCTGTCAGCCCTTTCTTTCTACGTAGAGTTTGCCTTTCATAATGGCCATTTCATTTCATTATAAATGTCATTTATATTTATTTTAGACAGAGAAAGGTTAAGAAGCGTGTGCTCATTTGCAAATAATAGTAATAATCCACAATTAAAACCCTGTATGTTATTCATTCATGGAGCCCTGCAAGTCACTGCATGTTCTACAACACTGTCCTGCACATATTTCAGAATAAAAGCATCGTGTTAACAAATGAAGGAATTCTGTCCACAGAAAAAAACGCTTGAGGTCTTTTATTTTTCAATGAAAGCAGGAAGTGTTGATTTAAAAATATATCTTTACTTTTTTCATGTCTGTACCATATTCTACAGATATAGACATTGAAACTGCAGTAATCTTGCTGGTATGATGTCAATATACAGTCAATAGATCACTTTCACTGTCTGTTGTTGCTGTGAACTGCGCGGCTCGCGTTAAAAAAAGACGAGACCTTGAATCTCTAGAAGAGACGCAGCTGACGCGCATCTCACGCGCTGCTCACGCGGGCGGTCTGGACAAGCCTTTAAACTTGACAATACAATGTCAAGCAAGTTCTTGTTCAGCTGCTTGTGTTTAGGCAACATTTAACATTTGAGAACATTCCTATTTTATCAGGGTTTAAGTGTAGAAAGTTGAGAGACATCCAGTCTTTGGTCACAGCTACAGTAAGCAGTCATGGGGGGAGGACAGTTGAATGAGGTTATTGGTTTTGGCTGAGAAATAGATCTGTGTGTCATCGGCATAACAATGATACGACACGTCATGAAAGCAGCTGAACAAATGACCCACAAATGATGGCACACAAGGAGGCACACCCACAATTTCTTAAGCAGCTATGTACAGCGTGTTGAACCTTGACAACCCAGCTATATTCTAACGTTAACTTATAGCTATCCTTAGACTCCTTACATGCTCGCTAATAACTTATTTAAAGAGTTGGGTCTCCGAGATTGACAGCATTTCATTAAGAATAGATAGACTAACTTAACAGAGTTAACTTGAATGTATCAGTTTTGGACAAATTTATGCAGAGACGTTCACTTACCATTCGTGAACTCCAGATTGATTCTATTCAGGAATTCGTCCAGCCATCTCCTCTGCGTAGAAAAGCCAACAACAATCCTTCCTCCCACGCATGTTCATGTTTTGATTCAGAGTGTGCACTGAGAGGAGGGACTATTCACAGACGGGCCTGTTGTCAATGTGTTTGTGAGGGAGAGCGAGAGCGAATCAATGCGCTGTACGCAGCTCTACAATGAAATAGATTCTACCCACTCTATTCTTTAACTAGTAGAAAAAAACAGAAAATCAATTTGTGACGGTCAATGTTGATATTATGGTGGGCCGCCACAAATAAATCAATGTAATGGGAAACACTGAATTTAACTTTTTTCTTTCTTTCTTGTATCACATAAAAAAGGCAAGAAGGTTTGTCATTACAGACTACTTGAATTAGAAAATAGAGTTGCAACTTGTGAAATGGGTTAAAACATTTTTTATCATGCAGACTGAATGTTTTTTACCCAGATGGTTAGAAGGATCTTTGATGATTCTGGTATTACTTTCACGGCAGAGGTAAGTGTGGTTAAAGACCTTTTTGGGGTAATATTCTTTCAGAAAAAGATGATAGCTTTATGACTCGAATGTAATGATAATGCATTATGTTAAAGGCACAAACTGGGGCTATTATTACCGCTATTAAATATTATAAACTTTCATATTCATTTAACATCTCTTTTCACAGCCTGAGTAATACAGTACCCCTATGACTAAACTGATCTTCCAAAATCAGTGGAGTGCCCCTTTAATTTTGTTAATTTGTCCAAATTCTGGGGTGACAAAATTTAACTCCTGCATAATCTGTTCTGAATGTGCCAGTTAAACATCGGTGCAAGCTGGTAAACAGCTGAGACTGACCTGAGCCAACACATACAACAGACATGCCCAGTGAATCACATTGCTCTGCAGTCAGTGAGTCATTAACTCTGCCACAAACCCAGCCAACATTTTCCTCCATCCTTTACTCTGTCAATCGCGTTTGCACGTCCAAGTACTCTGTTAATTCCTTGCCAGATAACCGCTAAACTAATCAACCGATAACTTAGGATTGAGCCTACAATATCAGACCATAGGGGAAGTCTACTTTAGATTCAACAGGAGTGAATGAATTCCTCATTTTGCTATTGACCCAATCCTTGGAACCTCCTGAGGAATCTCTTGATCTCTTGTCCACTTACACAAAAGTGACTCAATCTTGACATTTTCTCTGTGTGTGTGTGTGTGTGTGTGCGTGCATTTAGGGACATGTTGATTGCAGACTTGGCAGCCACAGTAACCTTTCTGGAGTTGCGGGAGGAGGTGAGAACAATGTGCAGCGTTGCCAAGCAGCAGCCCATCACACTCAAGTGGATCGATGATGAAGGTGGGTGTGCCTCACGGCAGGGTTTCCGTTGTGGTGCCGGTCCACGTGTCCTGGAAGATTTCAGTGTCCCGGATAAATAGAAGAAATTGTGGTCAAGACCGAGAGAGAGAGAGAGAGAGAGAGAGAGAGACGTGCAGTGTGTGTACAGTTTATTTGTCGGTGAGTTGAAGAGGATTAGCCCCAAAGTTAGCGATAACTCTTTGGCCAAGGCTCACTTAGACACGTGGACTGACCTCTAAGGTGGACCAGCTATTCTCATATTAGTGACAAGCCGCTCCTCCGAGTTTTGCTCAGCACCAATATGTCGGACTTCAACAGATTTTCCCGGTAAAAAAAACAAACAACGGTAATCACCGGCTAACGGAAACCCTGCCTCACGGTCAAATACTCGACATCGGTCTGCGTGCTCTGTCTTGTCCTGAATGCACCCGTGTCCTTTTTATTCTACTGCTAAAAACTCTGACTCAAAAATGCAGCACTTTATTTATTCAGTATACCCGTGTGCCTCCCGTTTTTGTCACAGCTCTAGAGCCGGGCTGTAACAGTAGTCAGAGAGTCCAAAAAGTCATCACTGCCATATCAACCAGAATATGCTCGTATCCAGCTGTTCACACTCTACAAATGTGCTTCCATGAACAACAATGTCCAATGCGCTATGAATACCTGCAGTCAAATAGGGATGCTTATTTCTTCTTCCTTTTTTTATACAAAGATCTTAATTTGTTTAGAAATTCAAGTGACAATTGACTGTCAAGCATGAAGAAAGACCTTAAAAGTTACATCTAATCTCTAACACTGTGTCTACTTAAGAGGTGTAGGGTGAGCAGCATGTTAGCAGAGCTGCAGCTTCAGTCCTCCGTGTGTGTCTACACAGGATATGTTTAGGAACACTATTGAGTGTAGGTCAGGTCACCTGCTTTTTGCACACAATCACTTAATTGCTTAACTCAAAGGTCCCATACTGTAAATAAGTGAGATTTTCATGTCTTTTATATCATAAAGTAGGTTTAAGTGCAGTATAAATACTGTGAAAGTATCAAAACGCTCAATCCACAGAGAAATACCCACAGCCTGTATTCAGAAACTGCTTTTGACCATTTGTGATGTCACAAATCTACAATATTTAGACCATTTCACAGTTTTAAACGTAAGCATTCTAAATGTGTCCCAGTTTATTTCCTGCTGCAGTGTATGTGAACGACATCAGCTGACAGGAAGTAAACTCCTCTCTTTCCAAGACTGCGGTAACCTGAGCCGCAGAGTGCAAAACCGTGGTGCCGCCAGCCGGCGTCTGACTTCCGTTGCTACTAAAGTAGTGTTATTATGGTATGGATGGCCTCTGAGCGAGGTCAGTGGCGTTACCACGGCTTTGCACTCTGCGGCTCATGTTACCGAAGTCTTGGAATGGGAGGAGTGAGCAGACGGGTACCCAGTTGGTTGCAATCTGCAACCACATCATTAGATGCTGCCAAATCCTACACACTGTACCTTTAAGTTATTGTATTCACAACACATTATGTAGTGCATTACCTCCAATGCTGTTGCTGGTATATGTTCTGTGTACAAATCAACACCTAGCATTCCAAAGTTGGGTCTGAACACCTTTGGTTTCGTGAAGGGCTGTAAACATTTAGCCTGACAGAACCAGCGGGCAACTCCAAGGTCTGAAAAGTGAAGCTAATGCGGAAGTTCCTTAAACTTGCATTCCTTTTAATAGCCATCAGGGGGCGACTCCTCTGGTTGCAAAAAATGAGTCAGATTGTGTAGAAGTCTATGAGAAAATGAGCCTACTTCTCACTTGATTTATTACCTCAGTAAACGTTGTAAACATGAGTTTATGGTCTCAATCGCTAGTTTTAAGTCTTCTTCAATACAGCATGATGTTCATTTAGTAAATTATGGTCCCATTTAGAGTCAAATAGACCATAAAGCAGGAGATGCTTTAGGGCGTGGCTACCTTGTGATTGACAGGTCGCCACCACAGAGTTGTCAGTGTTGTCATCTTAGAACTTTAACCCTTTCACAGTGTGTTTTCAGTTCATGAAAGTTAATTGTAACATTTTTGGTCGCCTAAAAATATCTTACTTAGCGTTCGGTTGTACTTAGCTCCACCCTCTCGTGTTACTTCTGGTTGTAAAAGACCAAAATGGCGACGGACAAAATGACGAACTCGAGGCTTCAAAACGGCAGTCCACAAACCAATGGGTGATGTCATGGTGACTACGTCCACTTCTTATACAGTCTATGGACAGAACATGTTCATGCAAAGTGGTAGAATCAGATGATTATATGTACAGTTATGTATATATTGTGTGTGTGTGTGTGTGTGTGTGTAGGGGACCCTTGTACCATCTCGTCCCAGATGGAGCTGGAGGAGGCATTTCGTATTTACAATCGAACCAGGAGGTCTGGACTACTACTGCATGGTGAGTTAGCTCCTACTTTTAATTTAATTTCATCATTATCAATATACCGTAATAACTATTTAGCTATTTGCCACAATGTCTTAAAACACCACAGAAAAGTGCGTAACTTAGCAAACATTTAAGAAATGAAAAGGCACACAAACAATTCCATTTATTTATGGATTTCCTTGAGTGCAGATTTTTCAATTAATATAAATTCAGGGTGTTCATCTAGATTGCATATGGGTGAGGGTTAGGGTTTCCATTTTCATGACCTGTGCATATTTTTCTCACACCTCTGCTTTACAACAGGAGCAGAAAAACAGCAGATTGAAAGAATTGATTGAATGGTTTCCTTTAATTTTCTGTCTTTTGCAGTCTTCCCCAGTATCCCGGAGCGGCCTGGCATGCCCTGCCCCGGAGAGGACAGTGAGTAAATCAGTTCTGCTTTCTCTCTCTATCCCCCCTCTAGGACTCCCAATGGCACTGTTAAACTAGGTTAAGCATCTACAGTATGTACCTGGCACCAGGCTTTGGTGTAAGTACAAAGTGCAGGCGGGTGAGAGCTCTCTTTGGACTCGTCTGATAGACGTTAGACCCTCTGCAGCTCTAGAAGACTCAATTGTAAATTTCTGTCGTCTCAGTACCAATCCTGAGTCAGCCATGATTCAGAATCAACACTGGTCAGTGTTACAGCTAGATCATGCAGTTTTGCAGCCAGAGGTGTATTCCAGCCAAATGTCAAAAAGTCAGTAAAATTGAGAGTTTACAGTTTTCCAACTGGTAAAATGAAGGGTAAGAACTAAGCAGCTTTGAAGACAGTCAACAACGGAGGGCCTTCTGCTTGTTCAAATCTACACACACACAATTTCTCTTTTGTACTCAAAACATTGACTATATTTCAGCGTTTTAACCCCCAGGCCAGGGCGGCTGAAGCTGAAATACCAATTTTAACAAATGCTTTTGCCTAATTATCAGTTTGTCCCTCTAGCTCAGGGGTGTCAAACTAATTTTAGTTCAGGGGCCGCATACAGTCCAATTTGATCTCAAGTGGGCCGGACCTGTCAAACAATTGCATAGTAACCTATAAATAACAACACCTTCAAATTTCTCCTTCCTGTTGGTGAAAAGAAGTGCAAGTACATTCTGAAAATGTTCACAATTAATGAACAATCCATTTACAAAAGAGATAATGAGATGTGTCGCTGACTTCTTATCTTCTCAGTTTTCCTGCCAAGTTCTTGTATTTTCCGCCATGAGTCTGATAGTGGCCCCAAATATTCTATAACTTGAGCACTGAAAGGTGCTGTGAAGACACCAAGCACACTGGCTTCCCATTTACCTCTGTAAAGACATAGGATCTGGTCCATTTTCTTGGAAAACCCGACAATCTGTGTCCATTTTTTCCTTTTTGACAAAGATATTATCCTCCTGCATGAACAGGAGCTTGACAGTGTTGTGTCACGTAGCTTGGGCGCTATTAGGACAGCGCGACCCCCAAATAGGAATAGCAGTGCATGTTATTATAAAATTGGACTGCAATTTTTACACTTTTCAAAGTCATCCAGTGGGCCTTAATGGACCCTTTGGCGGGCCGGTTCTGGCCCCCGGGCCGTATGTTTGACACCCCTGCTATTTATCCATCCATCCATCCCAGCACACTGGACAAGAGGCTTGCAACATGCTGAACAGGCCACCAGTTCATCACAGGGCTAATACAGTATATAGCCCATTTCCACCACAGAAACTATTTTTGTGCCGTTTATTCATGGCGAGCTCTACGTAAAAAAGCCTAAAAATTGTTCTTAAACTTTAATATCCTTTAGGTTATATAGAAATGTGACACTGTGGTCACTGCTGCTCTGCCCCGTGTCTCTCCCATGTACTCCCATGTTGTTTGCTGCGCTCCCTCCCTGTCTATTTGCTGTGACAGCATGTTTCAGCAGCTTGTGGACTGCACTCCTGCGTGTGTGTGTGTGTGTTTGATGGGACGGGAGTTCTGTGCTTTTGTGCTGAAAGCAGACTACCGGTTTACTGTGTGAAGAGCAGAGTGTCATTCTGTAGGTAGGTAATGAAGGATACACACAGTCTCTCTCTCACACACACACACACACCCACCAAGTTATGTGTTGTGTAAAGCTTTGCTTGTTGTGCTCTGTGGATGATATATACTGTAATATTGTACATGTGACATTGTGGCTTCCGGCTGTGTTTTCTCATTTGCTTGCTGTTGATGAACATGAGGAGGGAAGGATAGAGCTGTTTTCAGAGAGGAGGAGAAGGGAAGAAAGAATGAGAATGAGTGGAGGAGGGAGGGACACACTGTGTGTCTGTGCTTTTCAAGGCTAACTCTGTACAGATATCTCCTGATAAAATATGCAGTAGCTAATGCTTTGTGAACATATTGAAACATTAAAGGGTCAGTTCACCAAACACATATTAACATAATTTCCAATTTCCATTTGTGGAATCTTAACATGCTGATCGTTTTGCTTTTCATTGATGTGATTTTGAATCACTGAGACTTTCTACTACCTCATTACAATGGAGGTGAACAGCATTTGGTCTTTGGTTAAATATACTACAGTAGCAGGACTGTGGTTTGGAAAAGGATTCTGCTGTTGAATATTTGTCATTTCTCTTATTATTATTATTATTGATTATTGATATTCAAAATTAGTGAAAGGGCATGCTATACACCATGATAAGAAAACAAAACAAAGCTGGAAGCAGTTGAGTTGTGCCAGTGTAAAAAATGTCAAACCTGTTTGATATTAAGTCACAACACCGGACCGGACCAGTATACCGAATTTCCCCACTAGGTTTCACACTTGACTCAGCAGCTGCTTGTCACAAAATGAGAATAGCTAGTCCACCTTAAGTGAGCCTGTGCCAAAGTTGTGGCTAACTTCCGGGGCTAACACACTTCACTTCAATCGGCAGGTGGCAAGCAAGACTCTGGAACTTGGCTTGGGTCTTGAGGAGTTGTAGCATTTATTAACTGACAGTCTAAACTGTGCACACACTGCGCTGCTACGTTCACAGCTATAACGTTACTGCTAATTTCATACTCACCGTCAGTCACTCCCTCTCTCTCTCTGTCTCTCGACCACACACTTGTTAACGTTACGGGCCACCGGGCTTGCAATACACTGACCGACAGAAGCCTGTCGTCACCCCAAAAAACACATGAACTTTCTAGTAAACAAACACAACGTGCACAGTACCTTACCCCCTTCCACCTATACTGAAATGTGAGCTCCTTCATGTTGCTGGTGTTATGTCGAAGTCACCGGTATCGGTGAAACCGGAGGGTGGGTGCTATGCTTCTGCAATGACATGACGTTATCGCTGCTGTATATTAGAGCAGTGCAGTTTAACAAGGGTGCGTATGAAGGATAAAAGTAATTAGGGGGGGGGGGCGCTATTAAGCTGATGTGCCACGCCCACGCCAAAGCCCAATTGCTATGTCAAATAAAAAATATTTACTAGTTTGAAGACAGGTGCAAAGTCTCTTGAGTTGTTGAACATCTTAAAGACCTCAAACATTTTTAGAAAGTTCAAATGAATGCACAAAATCAAAAATGGCTGACTTCCTTTTCAGCAACTTCCTGTTTTAAAAAAAATATGTTCAGAATGACCAATGGTGCCATTCGGGCCTTTCTGAAAGTCCCATATGTTTATGGTAAATTTATGTTACCAAAATAAATAAATATTGAATTGTTAAATATTTTTTTTATTGATGTAAAATCTATGCTTTAGAAGGTAGAGCTGACAACAATGGACAATGCTCCCCTTGAAAGCAGCTTGCTTCTGGATTTTTTTTTTTTCCGCCTTGAAGCGTGTGTGTGTGTGTGTGTGTGTGTGTGTGTGTGTGTGTGAAGAGTGAACAGACCCCCCTCTGTGGAGAGAGAATGATGGAGGGTGGGAGGAGGTTTTGAAATCCTGGATGATGCGCTCAGTGCAGGCTGCCCTGCCTTGCACCGGATTCTCTGGCAGAACCCCCCGGCCCCCCCCCCCCCCCCCCCCCCCCCCCGGACCGCCCATCCACCCACAGCCCCACCCTCCTCTTCCCCCTCCCACTGCCACCACTTTTTCCCAGCATCCCCCTCTCTTTCTCTCAGCTGTGTGGCACCGCTGTCTCTCCAGGGAGGAGCCTACAGTGCTGCTGCATCACACAGACACAGAGGCGGGCGAGGGACACAGTGTGAAAGTGAAAGACAAGGAGAGAGAGAGAGAGAGAGAGAGAGAGAGAGAGGGAGGGGGGTGGGGGGAGCATTGTACTGTGCAGATATCAGCTCTTAATATACAAGGCAGGCACTGCATTTTTTTTCCCCTTTAATCTTCTATTTTTGGCTCAGCCTGCCACGCCAAAAAAGACGTGATACGACTTCATCGAGGATACCAAGTCCTAGAAGAAGAGAGGGGAAACAGACAGAGGGAGAATTAAACAGCCTTGAGAAAAGCAAAGCGACTCCAACAGCTGTGAGGAGAGAGAGAGAGAGAGAGAGAGAGAGAGAGAGAGAGAGAGGGGAAGAAAGGGCGAGTGGGAAATAATTAAATAAATCCTAGGGAGGAGAGAGAAAGAGGGAGGGATCATCAGAGAGAGGAAGAGGAGGGGATGTAGCGGTGTGCATCCTTGCCGGCTCACCACACATACACACATACACATACACACACACATACACACATGCACACTTAGCCTGGATAATGTGCTGAAAGAGGTGGAGAGAAAGGAAGAAGGCAAAACCGGTGAGCTATCTACCTCTGCATCCTTCCATCCATCCATTTATCCATCCTTCCATCCATCCATCCATTCATCCATCCATCCAGCCATCCATCCATCCATCTTTTCATCAATCTGTCTGTGTTTCCACGCCAAACCCAGAGACAATGGATTTGGACGAGCGTGTCCTTGCTTGGATGCTTGCTCGTGTGCATGCGTGTGGGAGATCTATCTGCCTTCATGATTAGAATGTGTGATTGGTTCATGTCGTGTCACGCATTGCAGGCAGGTCTTGTGTGCATGCAACCTGCTAGCTGTGGCTAGCTGTGATGGCTAGTGCCTGTGCCTGGCTGGCTTCCTTCACTGTATTTGTAGCCCTTGGAAAGGCTGTAGGTTTGGCAGTCCACTCAGAGGCTGCACCTGCTGACAAGTGAGACATGGTGTTGGTGTGTATATCTGTTTGTACAGGTTGCATTGTTATGGCGGTGTATGATTTAACCATTATATCAGGTCTTCAATTCAGATGTGTGTTGTATTGAGTGACATCCTCCTCTGATATAATGGCTGTGATGCTGCAGGTTGATTGCACAATAGAACACAGTTCCACTGTTTGTATTGGAATCCTTTAGCCTAAATTGACTCTAATGGTCTAATTTCTGTTTCAGAAGCTTATCCAACCTGACAACAATGCATTTCTGTCAGAGGACTTTTTATTTATTTTTTTAGAAATGTTTCTACTATGATAGTTTAAAGATTGAAAATTGTGACAAAATGTTGGCAATGGCAATGGCAATTGACCTTCAAAAACCTCTTGATGCACCCTAACTTGCACACGCGACAGCAAACCAAAATGTCTCTCCATCTCTGTCAGTCAGGCTATATATATATATATATATATATATATATACAGTATATGTGTGTGTGTGTGTGTGTGTGGAGGGGTTCCAGAGGATTGCTTACCTGGTGGCAGTGGTCATTGCTACAGAGGAGAGGCTCAAAGAACAAAGAGTACAAAAAACACAAATCAAAGTGTTGTTTTCCTCTCTCTTTTCTTCCCTCCCTATCTAAAGAGAGAGAAAAGGAAGTCTCGCACACTTGTGTATGTGTTTTGATTTAAATCTTACACACCAAAATCTTTTTATTTTTCATGGTTAGTACCACTCAGCCTGTGAAAACAACTGTATAATGTCATCTGTGGTTCAGGAGGAGCTTTGTAAAAAATGTGAGGAAATAACCCTGTGATGTCATCAGGATTATTTCATCTTGGGCTTGGGAACACCATCATTTTTAACAGCGATCTTGTGTGTTACAAACTGTGGGCATGAAGTTTGAAAGACCTGGGTGTTAACCAGAAACGGAGGGGTTTATCAAGACACTATAAAGTTGCATTATGGGAAATGTAGGATTCAGTGTTTTTGGAGTTTGACCCATATAGGGACAAAGAGTCAGGATACTTTCGCCTCTGATGCATCCATTTTGACCACTCTTTCTTTTAATTCTCCCAACTTTATGGAAGTGTAATACTAAATTGCAGGGGGACACTTTAATGTTTTTTTTGCAGTTTCTATGATAATGATAAAGACTATTAAACTCCATATTTGTGTGGAGGGACTGAAGCTTTATTTGAGCAGTGAGTGTTTTGAATTTGCTGCAGCTCTGATTTACCTCTTTGACCAGTAACTGTCACTGAGTCTCCCAGAATACTGTAGTATTTAGAGCCATCAGAGACATTGGGCTCATTTTAGCTGATTTCTGTGTGGAGGGGAGTTCCTCTTGCTCTTTATTATGCCCATTTCACATTTTTATGACACTCGACTAGTTCCACATTTTTCTACGTAGAAACTTTATTTCAACATCAAAACTTTCTGCTCAATTGAACATGTGCGCTATTACTTCTAATATTCGTACTTTTCATACTTTCCGAATTCTTAAACTTGCTCTCATTCAAACAATTTGAACTCTTCATACATCATTTTGAGCCTGAAAGTGCCAAGGAGCTGCCGCATTGACTCCCATGGAAATGGAGACCATACATTTCTGGAGGAAAGCAGGCAGTGCCACATCTTTCAAACATTATCAGTATTATTCAACTTTTAAAGCCATCCAGCTAAACAATCCAGTTTAGCGTCAGCATTTCAACACCCAGTACTCACACTGCAATTTCTTCTGAAATTGCCTTCTCTAGGTTAGTTTTGTTTTGCTGGAACCAATCAGTAGCGAAGGGCGTATCAGTCATGCCGACTAGGAGCAGTTAGCTTAACGTTTTTCAGATTGACTGAAGAAATATGCCAATTTAAGTAATTCTTTCTGTAAATCCACTTAGTTACAACAACCCAATGCTGCTGGCTGCGTCCATCTCCTCCACACTTTTCGTGGCCATATTTCTGTATTTGACCATTTAAACAAATGGAAGATGTGTGTGGCGATTCAGGGGGTCCAGGCTAATTGTGCCAAACTGTGGGAAAAAACAAGATGTGATGAGATAATTAAAACACCAGACTGAGTGCTCATCCTTCAAGGCTCTCCTGTAATTTATTGTCTAGGTGACACTGTGTGTTGATGGGCTGGTGGTGATGGCTCAGCACCTTTTGCTTTGAATGTTTTTTTTCTTTCGTTGCATAAAGTGAGAAAGCATTTTAACATTCAACCTTGCTGTCCTTGGCTTGCTCTTTGCAGCACTGGTAGGTGAATACAGAGCTGGAGTATTACATCTCAGAGGCTATATGTGGTTTGGGGGCATTAGGGGCTGTTTTTGAGCTGTGGCGGCCGTGCTCTGTGCAATCTGAGTCATCCTGTGTATTGATCCCTACGCTGTTTCCAACTATTTATGAGCCTGTGTAGGACGGTGGCCGTGTGTGTGACTGGTTTGAAAGATACTTTCCTGTGTGTACGTTTTGCTGAGTGGACACTGACCTATAAATAGCACTCTATGGATAATGCTCGGTCGAACGGCTCAGTCTGCAATGCAGTCCATAATGATACATCTGCTCTCATTTCCTTTTTGCTAGTTGATTTCTATCACTGCATATCAGCAGATGCAGCTCTCTTCTAGGTTTTCTTCTGTACGGGTTAGAGGGCCCATTGGGACTGTATTATGGAGTTCCAGTCAGCCTGTAAGTTGTTAAACTGGTTAACTGGAGACCACCAGACTCAGTGGACTGCTGCCGGCAATGTCTGGCTGACTGTGGAGCAGCGAACCTCTCACGATACACGTGCCAGCATGAGTCACTAAACTAAAGATCTGCTTTCCTCACATTTGGTTATTCTGTCACCACGCTGCTCTTAGCACCTGCCCAATACCATTACACATCACATACACCAGCTCCCATCATCACAGCACGTACACATGAGTGTAAAAGGATATCTAACAGCACAGGTCAAAATAGTTCTGTATTTGTCACGTTTGGCATTTGTTACTTAATGTATAACCGTGGTGGAAAAAGTTGTTGACAAATGCCCTGGAAGACAAAGCATTCTCGCCAGCTGAGACAAGCAAGAGAGAGGGTTTTCCAACCTAGAATTACTGATTACATCAGATAACAGTGCCAGCCTCAGGGGATTCGTCTTAAAGCTGAAACAGTTTACAATTAGTGATGAGGGTGGTTGTAGTGCTTCTGTAGTAAATTCAAGAAACCAAGGCACAAATACGCAATGATTGGCTTGGCTTGGAACCAGAGATGGGGAGGCTACATTCAAAATCTAATGTCTGTGTACTCATTACTTCCTTTAAGTCGTAGCTGCTGATGTAATCCTCTGGTATACCTCAACTCAGAAATATAATGTGATTGCTTCTGTCAGTTGTGGATTCATTTACTTCAACGACACCACAAAATAAAATGTGTACTGAAATCACTCTTTTTTTTTTCTCTACACAGGATGCATTTTTCTCACAGTCTTCTTATTTAAAACTATCAGTACCATTTTTCATGTAATATAGGATTGGGCAACATGCAAAAGTTTTCCAACCGGCCACCGTCAGCCAACAACCGGCGATTGTGAATATATACGCGCAGATAATATTTGTGTAATATTATCATACGATCTGCGCACCGAGCGAACTCTGATTGGTCAGTAGGCGGTGCTTTTATACGAGTTAATCTCTCCTAACCTCCGGAGCAGGTTAGGTGTTCAGCATAAGCTACCATGGCGATTTACCCAGCTAAGAAGTGAACCACCGTCGTAGGACAGAAAACCCTGAAGGGTTAACCCTGAAGTTACCTCACTAACCCCAAACCCTGCTTCGTAGTACAGGCGCCCCGGTGAGTGCACGGCTTCAGAAAAAAGACAGATCCTTTTGGCAGCAGAATCTGAAGTCAGACAATGCTCCCTTTTTTCAGTTGTATCAGAAAAGCAGTAAACACAGAGAAGTCAGAGGAGCCTTGAAGGGGGAACATAAAAACACCCCTGGCCCCCCGTGATAATGAATAATTCTTCTTCCTTTCATAGTCCCTGCACTCATCTACTCGCTCTCTCCGTTCAAGCAAACAGGTGGCTTTTTGATGCCGTCTTGGGTGGCAGTTACACACTTAAGGCTGTTCATTTTGACTGCCTTTTCTTGTCTTGATTGTCTGACACACACACACACACACACACACACACAGATCCAGTATGGGATCTATGGTGCAAGAGCCAAAAGTGTACACTAGTTTTTTAGAAATCAAGAGAGAGGGCCAAAGAGAGGCTGTGCTTATTTAGCTTCCACCTGCCATTGGTGACGCAATAGCTGGGTAGAGTTAAACCTCATGGTGGAAAGTTGCCTCTTCTAAATTAGGGGTGTATACCAGACAATTGCCAAAAAACAAAACACCCTATTTGTAATCTAAACGATAAAACCAGCCAGCCAATTTTCAGTGGTAATACAACAAGACACTCAACTTGCTCGCCCCACCTCAACACGTCTCTTCACGGCAATTCACAACCTTGGGTCAAGAAGGAAATTCCAAGCTCCAGGATTTGAAATGTCACTATAAAACCAACAGGGGACATCACTGACTCTATCAGTGTGTTCCAATCCTCGTACTTCTATACTTACACTTACTATTTTGAGTGCATAAGTGCGTTCACACTGGGAAGTACGGCAAAATGCAGTGCACTCAAAGTACCCGGATGTTGAACTCAAAACGGTCAAATCGTTGAGTGTGGAATGCTGGACACTTTCCACACTCAACTGTCGCCATCTTGGCTACATAGCGGAAGGGGCGGAGCCATGACCACTATTCAAACATACGTAGATAACAGAATAAAACAATACAATACGTAAATATACCGGTGCATTTTCAGCCAACAGGAGGACACATCGTAGGCGTAGGCGACGAGGTTGGAAACGTAATTTCCACTCTGCTTTCATTTTTTTCAGAAGATATTTTGGCGGGTAGCGAGCCGCAGTCAAATGTTGCAATCGTCATTTCCGGTCAGTGCGCCGCAGAGTATTCGATTTGAGACGACCCTACCCCGCTGAAATTGACGCACTACTCAAGTGAGTACAGAGTGCACAAAGTGCACTACATTGAAGTGTACTTCTGGAAGTACGTGGATTGGAACACACTGTTAGTCCAACTTTTTCTACAGTTTGTGACCAAATTAAACAAATTCACTGCATACTGGGTAACCTGTTCGGTCCACTGGGAGCTGAGATGGAGCCCACAGACAGTTATGTGCAGTCACCTCAAAGAATCCTAAAAACTATATCTTTAATTTCAGCGCTAGACATTATAAAAATAAGTTTCCCACCACCAATGTGGCTTTTGTGTAGGTGGGTACAGATTAAGTCTAGATATTTTTTGGATTAAAGTTACCAATAGTTGTTTTTCTTGATATTTAACTAAAGATTGGACCATTTTTGATGACAGTCTTTTGCTCAGGATCATTGGCGTTGAAACCAGCTTGAAACGATGGGACACTAAAACAGAATAGAATCAATTGATTCAACAAACTGCATCACATCAGAGCAGCAGTGCAGCATTTATTCACTGTTGCATGTAGCACATAAAGTGGGACCAGTACATCAGCTGCATCTGTAACAATAGTGTTATATAATGCACTAGCAAGAATTAATCGCTGCACTGAAACTGCGGTCAACCCCCTGAGGATGAAAATACAACAGGTTTCCAACAACAAAAACACAGTGCAAACTATAGCAGCTTCCGGGCAAAAACAGCTGCCTTGTTTAGGGGAATGATGTCACGCAGCTTCCTAGCTTAACACCTCTGGTCTGTTAAATGGTATCCGTCCATTATCCAGCATCTACAGCTACAGTGTGATCTGCGGTGCCACAGGCAGCGCTGAGCCAGAGACTAATCATTTCCCCTGTGATGTTAAAGGAGAAGTCTGTTATTTGTTGTTTATGGTAGGATATTGATCACGGCTAGCAACATTATGAGACATAAGTAACGAGTGTGACAACTGAGAGAAATTTATCCTAAACACTTGATCACCGTTGAGAGCTATTGGGTGTGTACCTTGCACTGCTGGGCCCATTTAATCTGCGGTACAGTTGAAGTTGAGGCAACAACTTAACAGATACTAGATACCTTGCTGTAACGTTGGACAGGCAGACACCGGACCAAGGCTGAATGACTTACAATTTATTTATTATGTACTAATTTATTACAAGCATACCTCAGTCTTAATGACCTCCCAACCTTTTCCTTCAGCTTCACCAAGTAAATTTGTTTAAGCAATGTGCCATTAAGTTTAGTGAGCACATTTACACCACAACCCCTTTTGATTTGATTGACTCCACTGCTGTTTTAGTCCCAGTTAGGCTCTAGGAATATCAAAACACTTTTGTTATCCTGGGGTGTACTGAACCTTGTAGCCTCCACAGGCTTTATAGAAACCATTGATATTTATTGGACACAGTGGCCAGTGGTGGAAGAAGCATTCAAATGATTTACTAAGTAAAAATAGCATTACCACACAAGAAAGGTACTCCATTGCAAGTAAAAGTCCTGCATTTCAAAACATGCTTAAAGTCTTATCAGCTAAATCCAACAGAAATTCAACTGCTACAGCATACAGTACATATCTGCTCTGTAAATCACTTGTCCTGTGTTCTCCTTTGAGAAAAAATCTGAAACAAAAATGGAGAAATTTATATTTTATATATTTTTTTACCAGTAATTTGATGGAATACCGTTCCGGTATCTGTCTTCGTAGATGTAGACCTTATTTCGATACAGCCAATAGAACCTTGCTTACAGCAGTGACAGCAGTGTTCTATCATAGAGCAGTGATGACGGTCACACTGAGCCAGACAGCAGCCTGCTACACAACACAAGAGCAGAGACTCTGAACAATTAGCTTTCCTGCTTTCCTTTTTATCTAACTTAAAAACACGAACACACATCTTGTGCTGCACCTTGGCTTGCTGAATGAGTGACTAAACAAACATTCGCCGGGGGAAAGGGGCACTGCTAACCACCGGGCCTGTCCGTCCCTGTGGATGATGGATTTCTCCTGTGTCGTCACCTGGCCGCGTGCGATTGGTAATGTTTCTTGTTTTAGTCCAAAGCTCAAACCGCAGCAGCAGGGGAAGCACAATGAGACAGCTGATCACTGTCAAGAAGCACAGGCTGCTTCTCATCCTGCAGCCAGTTTTCCTGAATGGGTGCCACGTCCTTCTCTCTGGCTCCATCGCTCGCAGGTTGTGTTGTAGTCAGAGGTTACCAGCACTTAACTCTTTTTGCCCTGATCGTCCTCACAGGCTTCCTCAGGGTCAGGCCTGTGATCCTCTTAGGCAAGGAGCCTTCCTGCAGTGGATAGTGTGAATCCACGTGGCTCTCTGCCAACTTGATGACTGAATTGGTCACTAGTAGCACCTGGAACAGTTCCGTCCAGCGTGGTTTCATCCAGTACTACTCTTACAGTCTTTTACTACCACCCAGTCTCCCGGCCTGATCGTGCTGCTTTCACCTGTGTATAAATGGATCTTAGAGAGTTTGAGAGATTAATGCAATACTGTAGGTTAGCATTGTTTTAATCCATTTCCTCTCCACTCAAAGAGACTCTTGAACCGGGAAATGCCATCCCCATATCCATTGGCCTTCCCATAAGCACTTCAAATGGGGAAAAGCCTGTCTTTGGCTTTCCCCTTCCTTTTATGCTAAGTAGCACCAGGGGCAGAGCTTTAACCCAATTAAGCCCTGTTTCTTCACACACTTTATTCAATATGAGTTTGATAGTGCCATTCTCTCCTTCTACTGCCCACCCTGTGGGTGAAAGGCACAGTGTGTGCTCAAATCATTTTCCAGATATCCTGACATCTGCTGTATGGTGTGATTTACAAATTGTGTGAACATTGTCACATGTTAGTATCCTTTGTGTTCCCCCATCTGGGAACAATGTCTCTCAGACTTCTACATAGAGAATGAGTGCGGCATGTTTTTAATGCCGTTGCTTTCAGATCAACCGGTGAATTGCAAACTTCGGCAATTGCTGCAAGGCAGTCATGCAGCTCACCATCTGCTTCTGTGGGTAAAATAGTTGCTGGGTTTAGTACAGTGCATCAGCTGATAGTGATTTTTGGGAGAGAAAGTAACACATTATGGTAATGCATTATTCTTGCTGGAGTCAGGAGACTGGTCCGCTGTTCTAGGGAGAATGGAGGTAACAGGGAACAAGGAACAAGTTAATTCAGGTTCTGCTATCCCACCAGGCCACGCCATGCTAACACTGCTAGGGCAGCTGCTGCTACTGCTTTCAAACAGTGAGGGAGGCCTGCTGCCACAGCATCTAATTTGGAAGAGAAATAAGCCACTGGTCTCAGATTTCCTCCATGTTTCTGTAACAAAACTGACATGAATCCATTTTTTTTCTCACATACAGTCTGTGTGAATGGTTGGGTTGGGTCAGGCAGACCCAAAGTTGGGGCTGTTGTCAGTGCTTGTTTGAGTCTGGTGAAACTTTTCTGTCTAGAGTAAAGCATCACTGGGTCTCAGTCCATGGTCATGTGTCATACTCTGCAGAGGCCTCGGCATATTCAGGTACAGTAGCCGGTTATGCTGAGGAAAGCCATTATTTGTTTCTTTGTGAGAGGTTTTGGAATTTTCAAAATGGCTTTGATTCTCTGGGAGGACAGCTGTATCCCATTTTTAGAGATAAGATGGCCAAAAAACATTACTTTGCAGTTTCTTTAGACTAGCTTTGTGGCCTTGTGCTACTTTATTGGAGCAGTGCAATAGTGTCTCTCTCACAGGCCTGTTTGTTTTGGGAACACAGTAAAAGATCATCATCAACAAGTACACTATCACACGAAGGAGGAAATCTTTCCAAATTGTCATGCAGTACTGCTGAAAAGACTGCAGGGGACTCCACGCAACCCATTGGAATACGTGTAGCCTTGTAAGATTGAAAACTGCCAATCTGGATGGATTGGGATACTTTTCGTCAAGTCAGTTGCCCCCCTGTACAGTTTTTCTGGACGTGCTCTATGATGTCTGGCAGTATACCCTCTACCAGACAGCATTTCTGTTGTTGTTGATAGGGGCTGTCATTTTCCATGTTGTCAGGTTGAGGCAGGCCACAGTGAACTTTGAAAATGCCTGAGAGCCTGAGATGGTAATCAGTCACACACACACACACACACACTCCTAATTAGGGATCCACGGACATGTTTTTTTTTATGGCCAATTCTGATACAGATTATTAATAATCAAGAAGACAGATAACCAATATTTGGAACAAATATACATTTGCAGTTGAAATTAAATTGTCAGTGTCAACATTTTGAATAATACAAACTCCAACACAAAATGTCTTTAAGCATATGTTCAATACTGCAAAAGAGAACTTTTCATCATCATCTTTAAAAATAAGAGCCATTGCTCTTCTCAATTAGCTATTCCTACAGTTTTTTAGCGTTTTCCTAAAAAACAATGTATAGACTGATACAAAACGAATCCCTCTCGGTCATCACTTCTGACCCAGTAGAAGTGCGTCTATATCCACAGGGACCCTGCAGCCCTCTGCTTGTATTTTCTAATTTCTTCTTATTTCGCTGTGTTTGGGACGTTTTATGGTACAGAGGCACCCTTTAGAGTCTATGATACAAAGCCACGGTATTTGATGACCAATGGGTTGTTGCATTGCTGTGTGTTTTTATGTGCTTCAGTTTTTCCCTTGCTCTTCGTCTCTCTCCTCTGCTGTCTGCAGAGTGCTGCTATCGATGTGTCCCCAACATGCACACATACAGAGCAGACAGGCCACAGCGACAGGATGAAGCGTGTGCTTTGGCTGCATTCATTCAAAATCCGGCAATGCGGAACCTTGACGGATTTTGTGGGAAGGTGTGTGTAGTGACTTTTAACAACGAAATAACAATAAGCCGCTGAGGGGCGAACGGGAGAACTTGTTTGGACGCGTGCTCTAAAAACAAACCAATGTCCAGTGCGTGGTATAACGTTGTAATCAGTTGTATTTATTCACAGTTGCACATCTCACCATAGAATCATGCAGATATCTGTGTATTGTTCTTCCCCTATTTCAATTCAGCAGAATCCAAGCCAACAAGTTACACACGGCACGGTCAAAAACTGTTTGGCTTCCCATGCACACACCTGATCCTCATCAGCTGAGAGCTAACCTATATGCACTTTCATATCAATGTTCCAACCTGTGGTCAATGCTAGAACTGCAAGCATACATTCAATCTGTGTTACCCACAGATAACAAAAACTACATTAAGGCTCCAACAGTGTGGTTGTGTTTATTTGTGCTTTAGTACATAACTGCATTGAAAAACAATCTGAAAATAACGTTTTATTTCTCTAATTGACTGCTTCATTCATGCTAACGCCGCTCCCTCTCTTCATTCACACTCCAGCTCGCTTGACCACCGCTGCTCTCTCTCCCCGGCTCGTTGAGCCATGGAGGTGTGGCCAACTTTGAATGCTGGCAACTGACAATGCTACATCGTATACCTTTAATGTGACTCTGTCATGGAAGCCATCTCTATCTGCAGTGTCTAGTCCAACAAGGTCTTAGTGTAATTCTATTAATTTGTCCAACATCAGTAGTCAGCCCTCTAGCGAGTTAATATACATACACCATACAGATATTATGCTCTCACCTTTTAAGTTCTTTTTCCCCTTGAGATGCTGAAGGAATCCCTGATTCGTTTCTCCAACAGGCAACCCCTTGTCATGCCCATAAGTTGATCACGATCCTCTTTAGGGAGAGGTTGGGCGCCGGGACCCAGTCTCTGGCTGTGCACAGTTGACCTGTGAAAAAGTCTTAAGGAAAACTCAGGTTAAGCATCCCGGATGAGCCCCCAAGTTGTCGTGGCAAACAAAAAAACTCTTTCATCTAGTTAGGGTGAGATGAATAGCAATTAAATACTCTAACACAATATCTGTCGTTGTCTCTTATTCCAAAGGATAATTTATTGTTTGCAAACAAGAGCCTCCGTGTATGCACAAGCACATGTACACTACAAGAACATTGCAGCTTATACTTGAATATTCTTTTTATTCGAACATTCTTTGTTAGAAACAGGTGCATGCTTGTCAACAATGTCAGAACACAAGCTGTCCTCCGGTTTTGAGGTTCTGTTTCTCTTAACCCTCTCTTCTACTCTCTGTACGTCTCTTTCTCGCTCTCTGCTCACTCACCTTTACATGCTAGCGGTCTTCACCTGGCAATAGTTGTCATGCAGTTGATATGCAAATCGGATACCTTTACACAGACACATGGGGAGAAGTCTTATTCTGACAGACACACACAGAGACAGAGAGAAGCCTAATACTTCTCCAAGCTTTTATTCTTACATCAAATCATTACAGTTTCACAACAGTCACTCTTAGGTTATACTTCATTATGCATATACTGCATTATGTTTTGGCAGCTACAAGCAGCACATGAGCATTTAACACAACAATTTCCATAACAGGTGTAACATCGGCACTCTCTCGTTCCCACACCCTCTCGTTCTCTACGGTGTAACACCGGCACACTGGCAGCCTGCCAGTTGCTGTCAATCAAACACGGACAGGGACACGCCCCTCCAGCTGATGAGAGGAAAACAGATGGGATATTTCCTCAAAGACTTTTTTTCTTTCTTTTAAAAATAAAAAAAACTATTAACAATGCATTTACAAAACACGTTGACATTAACTCAGACTACAACAAGGAATGACTAAATATGAGTTTAGTTTGACTTTTAAAGAATTAAGAGTAACTACTGTTCTGGTCGGGTGTACGGGGGGAACTCCATCTGCATGCACTGCCCACACTGTAGTGACACAGTGACAGCGACTCGGCTGAAAATTGGCAACGTTTTCCTTCCAACACGTATTCAATGTAATTGCTAAGATAGCAAGCAGACGACTTTATGGCTTTATGAGAGTTTAGCAGCTAAAAGGACAAAAGTTTTCAAAAAACATGCATCGGTTTAAAAAATTGATGTGGACGCATATTCAGTGTTAATCGCGGCAGGCCTATGCTAATTGATGTCTGGGAGGACACATATTAGATTTGGGTGGACACACCTGAATTAGATGGCTGTCTGTGGACCATTCCCTAAGGAAAGTACTTGTTGTGGGCGAGTTGTTTTTGGCCTGTCCTTGGGATAATGTGGAGGCTCCAGTCCCTTTTTTTTCCGTTGGAAGTTTGCTGTCCTTGAGCTGAGATGCACCTTATCCAGCTGCATACTGCTGGAAGATTCACAGAGAACCCTGTTTTAACTTAACTTCCAGGTCATGTCAGTAGGTTTATAGCATGGATGTATTAAGGGAAAGAGGCTCACTGAGCACATGTGCTGAAAACATTCTTGAGGCTTCCAAATGTTTGGGCCGATTGCCTGATTTTTGGATTGCTGGAATTGTTTGCCTGATCTTCTGGTTTTTGCCCCTGCCTGCCATTGAACTGAGTAAAGCTGAACTCTCATTGCTCCCTGTGTTGTGCTTTTGGGTTCATGTCTGCCATTTATCTCAAGTAGTCACATCTCAAGTAAAGCTTCATACTGGACCTGACTCAAACTGTAATAACACCAAGATCATTTCTCAGTGTGTTTGCTTTGTAATGGTTGTGTGTGGACCATTCCTTCTGGGTCAGAGTCTGACGCGTGATCTGCAATGTTGACTGTGCCCACTATGCAAAATCTCTGTACAGCCCAGTACTGTTCCGACACCTCAGCTGGTGGCATGTCAGGGTATGATGTCTCACTAGCATCTGGTCTGACTCCAGCTGTCATAGCTTAGCTCATATGACAAAGAGGGGTCAAAACATCTGTGTGACATCAGTTCAGGGAAATGCACCAACAATAAATATGTAAATAATACGTATACTGTAGTGCTATGATTTCCGCAGGATATCTCCCAAAATGATGTATTTATGTGACAGACTGCATCCTGATGTGTTCATGTGATAGTCCTAGTAGTCGTAAAGTATTTGCAGTGTGTGTGAGTGAGTGCATGTGTGGGTTTTGCATAGCTAGGTAAGTAGGGATTGGTGTTGCTGAGTGCATGGTGCACTGTTAAGCCCTGTAGGGGGAATGAAAGAAAGTAGTCTGTGAATTGTATGTGTGTGTGAGAGAGAGAGAGAGAGAGAGAGAGAGAGAGAGAGAGAGAGAGAGAGAGAGAGAGAGAGAGAGAGAGAGAGAGAGAGAGAGAGAGAGAGAAAGAGGGATTGAGCGAGTGAGAGAGAGAAGATTCAGCATGCAGGTCCTTCACGCATCACAAGACTGAACTGTCAAAGTGGGGGAGCCAGTGATGACTTACTGTAGTCTGGGACACGCTGGGCACGACTGAGAGACAAAGAGTGAGAATGTTAATCGACTGGATCAAACCAGTCAAATATTTATCCTTCCAGACCTTTGTCCAATGAGATTCCTTATTATGGGAAACAGGAACCATAGTGTTGGGTTGGATTTTACCATTAGAGGTGTAATTTAAGTGCTGTTGGAGGATGAAGCTGGTACTATTTGATGTATTAGCTCCATTTGAACAAGCTATTCTGAACTACTCCTCAGTGTGACGTCACGACTGGAAAAGATATTGATATTCAGTGTCTAATTGAGGTTTTTCATATACTTATGGATTGTCGTTAGATGTTATATGTCAAGACAAGAGGCAGGGCCAGTGCAGAGGTTCACAAACAATGCTGGTATTCTGTTAATATCTGGGCTGAAACGCTAATATGGGCTTCCAGTCTCAAGAGGGATATCTCATCAACCCCTGTGTAAATCTTGTCAAATCTGATGGATATGCGTATTGTGTTGGGTTTTCATCTGTACAGTAGACATGAAAACACTGGCAGAGCTAAAAATAATCTGCTTGTTTACCCCAGTCATCATCTGTTATATTCTCTCTTGCATTTACAGTATATGTATAAACTTTAACAAAACATATGCATAGAAAAGCATCTGAAATGAGTGCGTCATTCTGCACACACCTGCCTACCTAAAGTCCCTTTACCTAGAAGATTGAGTCTAAAAACAAATGCTTTGGCTCAACAACAACAAAATGTTTACGTAACAGTGTTCATCAAGCTTTTTGAGTTATGGCAACTTCTGGTGAAATTAAGTTGAACCAAGGACAGTGAGCAAGGTGAATTCGCTTTTCACCTACATTCAAAAGTATTTTTAATCAATTTTTACTTAATAATTGGCAGCATAAATACTAGATCTTAAGTTGATCCCACATTAAATCAATGTGTTTTGTCTATTTTTTTCTTTTAACATTTAAAAGGGATTTTATAGGTAGGGTTGGTGGTGTTGTTCAAATATTTTTTTTGTTCGAATGAAATGATTGAGTGATTGATAATGAGTCTTCTACAAGCTGCTAGCTTGACAGCTGCGCGTACTAACAAAAGCAATGTTCGTTGTTTATGTCTATAATTTTGGGGGAGTGGCTTTGGAAGGAAGCCTGAAGGGACGGACTGTCAGTTTTCCCGACTCGGTGAATTTCTCTCTAGACAGACTTTTGGAGCTAGTGCTGCTAGCTACTTTCATTGGAAAAGAGTTGGCAACACTGGGCTAGGTTTTTCGGTTTTATCATTTTTAAAATCAAGTGTACTCTTACTAGTTTCTCAACATTACCGACCAGGGCTGGACCTGGACAAAAAATCAGCCCTGGCATTTTGGCCCAGACCGGCTCCATCGCCGGCCATTTGTGCTGTTTGTACCACGTTTCTTTGAAGGCTCTGTTTGAGGAAACACCTTCAAATGTGGTTGTTTTGCATACTTGCCAACCTTGAGACCTAAAAAATAGGGAGGATTTCAAAACCAAAGCGGGGGGTCTGGGGCTCCTCCCCCAGAAAAAATTTCTTCAAAACAATGAACCCACGTGGCGCAAATACATTACCATTATGTATCACCATTATGAATCTCCCAGAGAACCTGATATGGAGAGGGCAGAGGAGAGTACCGGCAGCTTGTGAGAAGCTCCGGTACGCATGAAAAAGTCACAGTACGCCAAGGAGTAAAATACTGCATACCGCTACGTACCGGCCCACTTCGAGCACTGCTCATCTCTCATGACATATGTTGAGCCAGACAGCTAGCCCATAACTATTTACCGCATACTCTACACTCCCTCCCTCATCTCTCTCCCTCTCCTCCTCACTGTGGACGCCCAGCACAGAGAGATTGGGCCAGCCCACTGTCAATTAAGGAAAAGAAATGGGCCGATTTACCTGTTTTATGAGCCAAAAAAAAAGAAAAAAAAAGAAAGTAGACATACATCGACCCAAAAGGACGTCAGTCCACCGGGAAAATGCCCGGTATGCCAGATGGCCAGTCCAGCCCTGTTACCGACCCTACGTTTAAGTATTATGTAGTTGTGTACTATAGACACCGTTTTTTTTGACAACCTTTAAAAAGTCAAGTTTATACTAATTGTATAAACTTGTTCAGGACTAAGGACTGTGGCGCTCGCTGTGTGTACTGTGTGCGCTGTGTGTGTGTTTGAGATAGAGAGAGACAGTGACAGAGAGAGGAAGAGAGAGTAGAAGATGGACTATTGCACATGATGTTTCTGTAAGTTATGAATTACTTTTTGACTTGCCCATCCGAACCTGTGATATTTTCTAGTTAGTTTACCCGAATGTTGTGGGTCGACCCACGCATCACTAACACCTAAGTAGTTGTATAGTATTGCATGTGGTTTGAAAACGCAATCGCATTTACACTTGTGTTCAACGTGGTCACAATGTGTCCCTGACCAACTCCGAAGGAGGTTTGGCCAATCGGATCACAATTTGTCCTCAATGCAATTTGGGTGCATTAACGCCTGTAGCTTTCATATGGTCAAGCACTATTCGATTGCAATCCAGTCGCCCAAAACGCATTTGAATGCAAGGTGTAAAGGGGGTACATCTTCCATGTTCTGCTCACAGCGACATATTGTGTCAGCAGAAGAAGATATACGTTTCAGAGCTTAGCAGATATGTCACACATTATTTCCCTCACCTTGCCTAATTGCCTCCAGCGAGTCAGCTGCTCATTTAGACGGAATGAGAATGTCATATGTCAGATGTCATTTGTGGTTACCGCTAATGAGAGCAGCTGGACATGCATCCAGGCTCCACACCCACAATACTCAACACACCTCTTGACATAAGCATCTCAAGCTCCAGAAATAGCAACAGTGGTTTTGTAATGTGTCAGGCCTCCCTGCTGCACTGCAGCACACCCACATGCTCTCACTGCTGCTGATAACTGAGCAGCTGGGAAGCTTTCTAGCATTGATCTGAATGCGGAAGCTCGTCGGCTCTGCTAGGATGTATTTGATTTGCATGTAACTGATGTAATTTGCCATCAATAATAAGCTGCATTAGCCATCTAGAACTCATGTCTGGAGTGTATAGGGCGGTACACATGTAGACTAGGACTGCTCTGAATCTGGCTCCCAACAATTGTTGCATGCAAAATAACAAATTTCAAAGATATGGCAGCCTTGACATTACAGGTTTAGCATCTGTAAGAATACCAGTAGCAGCCTTTTAAACAGCTCATACTGGTCCCACCCCTTTTCTCTACCCCTATGGTTCATTCTTGTGAACTCATCTGGACTTGGGAAGGTCTATTTCTGCAGAAGCATGGCTTCCACCACAGAGCTAACATAGCTCTGAAACTGTAAATGGTACCTTTGTCAGTGGATTGTTGACTGTGGCACAGCAGAGCGCTATTGTTCGAGCTTTGGCACACTGTGGTTTCTATACTGACCAAGATGATGCATTGTGGATGACAGAATCGCTCTCCTGGGACAACACTGGGTTTGTGTGAAGACTATATGTCTGACTAAAAGCTGCCTTTTAATGATCAATTTAACTGAAACACACAACAAGCAAAATATTCACTCCAAGATTTTGTGGAAAAAGCAATTAAGTGGACATTGAGTAAAGATTTGCTTTTCCTTTGTCAAAGTATGAGGGGTTTTGGGGGCTCAGTGGCTAGCACTGTTGCCTTGAGGGTAGCATGTGAGTCAAAGAATGGTATTAAAGCTTCAGTAGGCAACACATTTTTGGCATCATCGGGCAAACATTCCATAATAACCTTTCAGCATATTGTAATTCAAGTGTTCTGAGAGTAAACTAGACTTCTGCTCCTCCTCATGGCTCTGTTTTCAGGCTTTGAAAAATGTAGCCCGTGACGGGAGACTTTGACCAATCACAGGACAATTCAGAAAGAGAGCGAAACAGATCTCAACATGGCTCCAGGGTCACGATGGTGTATGATGGGAGGCATACACCACTTGAGAGTACACTGTAAAACAACTGACAACATCAACCCTGATCGCAGATAAGGGGAGATTTTTTGCCAATCTGTGTAAAACGAGCGCACCATTCTGGCCTACAATTATTGGCCGAATTGTAGGCCAGAATGGTGCATTCCTCATTTTAAACCCTGAACTGAATCGAATTGGGTACAGGTTAATATATTTTGTGAGACACTCAAATAGATTTTACAGGGAATGCTTGGGAAGTCAATGAGGAAAAAACTTTTGTTAGCGTTGTTAGTGTTGTAGATTTATGGATTAGTCTGGTTTGAGCTAGGTAGCAGTGAACATGTATATGTCTTGTTTTATCTTTGATAGTAGTTGCATGTAAATGCAGTTTAAGTTTGTTGGTAACTCCTTTGGTCATGAGCGTTTGAGGCTCTAGCTGACTGAAATCACTCGCTACCTATTGCACCATATAGTATACCCTCCGCCATTCTATTTGAGCTTCCAAATTCTGAGTGTAAAATGTAAGCACTATATAGTGCTTCAGAAATTACCATACAAGTAGTGTTCACAGTTGCTACAAATCCCACAATGCAATGTTTCGCTTCGGATAGAGGCAACAGTTACAGTTGTGTGATACAACACGTGTTAGTGATGAAGCAAAATGTCAATTCATAAGTGTCCAAAATCTCAATTTACTGCTCACAGTAGAGAAAACTATACAGTAGAGCTTGACAAAATACTCTGAAAGTGAAAATAAAGTAGTCAACCAAGTTAAGCTGATTTACTAAATGAATTTCGACTTTAATCAACAATTATATAGCAAACAAGAGCATTTAAGATGTAAATGTAAGCATTTAAAAGAAAAAAAGAAGCTCTCTTTATCTCTAGTGGCAAGAACACCGCCATGTTCCTGTACTCCAGCCTGTTGCGGCACCAGCCGGCGTGGGCGTGGGAGCCCCGGTAGTCGCACCGCTGTTGACCCCACATACATAGGATTTCTTCTTTTCTAACCCTAACCCTAGATAGCTAGGGAGAAATTATGAAAATAAATTGGTCATATCTATAGTTTTAACCAGAAATCAGATTTTATACAAGGTGTTTTTTTCTAATATATGTTTCATGTCCTCTGTAACTCCAGGTCCATTAACTAACTTTTTCACGAGCTTTCAACCTCATCTCACGATCTCCCTCAGCGGATAGATTTGGATTGTTAATTGTCTGGTTGAAAGCTCTGGAAAAAGCTAGTAAGAGGACCTTGAGGTAAGTTTTTTTTTTTGTCAAACTACTGTTTTCCAGGTCAAGGATCAACTTGCATGATGAAATGTATTGAGTGTTGGTATTGGAGGGGAAGGAGTGGTTTCGGACACAGCCTCTGACAGCAACCATCAGAGAGTTGGCTGCTGAACAACCTTACATTCACAAGCTATGTTGTCAAACATTTTTACGCAGAAGACAACCATGAGGCAAACGTGGCCATTGTAAAAAGGAATAGTCTGAATCTGACATAATTTTGTTCGACGTTTTATTTAAAAACATGCTGCTCGCTGTTGTGGAAAGCTTTTGAGGATTGGCCATTTGATTAGAGTTAGATACTAATAGCCAATGTCCATTACCTCATGCCACAAAGACCACAGAGCCGTAACATTTTTTTGTACATTCCGGTTTGCAGTTACTGGTGTCGAAATGCAACCCGGGTTCTTGCCAATTGCCACAGCTCTAGCTGTTGACAGGTACAGAGCTGTGCCCCGCCTCCCCGTCAGCCCAGCCCAACAAAGACCTCCAGTCTCTTACACACTATTTATCACATCTCTGATGCCATGCCACTCAACTGACTTTCCACTCAGGCTGTAATGGCTTGGATGATCCAGTTGCCATGCAGATGAGTGGGATTCTTTGGCGGCTGCAGTGTTTTCATGTGTGTAGAAGGGAGAGGGACACATGGAGATAGAGAGGAGTATAAAACGTCAGCGGCGTCTGATGTTTAAATTGCTGACGAGCCTCGGCGATGAATCAGATGAAGCCACAGCAGAGCATGAGCCGTTGTGAAGGCAGGTGGCAGATGAGACGTGTACACACAGCGAGGTAGCTTTGATAATGATGCACCCTCTGACACCTGCTTCTTTGGGCTGAAATACTACCTTGAGCTTTCAGTCTCTAGAGGTGTTCCTACCCAATCCCCCCCTTACTCTCCCATTCATAATTTCTTTGGAAATTTGTCAAATCTAATGGGATTGTATTGTGTTGGTTTTCATGTGTAGGCATGCAAACACCAGCAGAACAAAAAATAATCTATCAGCTTCACTTTTTCTAATATTCTCTCTCATTATTAGTGCTTAGGGATAAGATTGTATTTTTTGTTTTTACTTTAGTGTACAGCTGAACAACCCTGCTTGTACAAGCATGGGCAACGTAAAGGAATAGTTCAACATTTTGGGAAATTCCCACACTTGCTTTCGTTGTACTACTGTTCATGCAAGGTACCGGTACAGATTTGGGAAAACGAGAATGATGGTATTATTGGCAGAACAAAAACATTTGGTGATGCTGCTTTCCGCTGGAACAACCTTCCAGAGGAACTGAGAGGAGCTGAAAATATTGATATTTTTAAACGTAAACTATAAACCCATCTTTTTAGTCTAGCTCTTATGTAGTGTTTTATAATTTTATAATTTGATGGTTTTTATTTTTAATACTTCATTTATTTATCATCATCATTATAGTGTTTATTTTACTCTTATTTTATTTAATCAACATTTTATTGCTGATCATTATAATCTCTTTCATTCTATTTTATTTTATTAAAACTTTATTATTTTAATACAATCTGCGTATTTTGTGTAGTTTCATAATTTGTATTTATTTATTTTTATTATTTTTATTTCCTTGTATTTTATTTATCTTTTATTATCTTAAATACCCATATTTAATTGTTTTCTTATTCAATGGACTTTTATATTGGTTGTTTTGGTGTGCATTAGTCTCTAAATCTATTTTTAACACTCTGTACAGCACTTTGAATTGCATTTCACTTGTTTGAAAGGTGCTATATAAATAAAGTTTGATTGATTGATTGATTGATATTGGACTGGTAATTGATGTCAGCAGATGCCCTGTGTGATAGGGTTGGGCGATTGGATGAATGTATTGGTTGTTTTTTTAGGCAATTTTTCATGTTATTTTGCTAATTTAATGGTCTGCTCTCTCCTTGAGAATTCAACTAATAATTCAATAATAATTCAACAAATAATTAACCTGTAAAGCTCAATTTGAAGCTAACCTGACCCTGTCAGATGGCTTCTTTCATAGAACCATCTGAGAAGCCGTCATTGGAAACTGTTTGGAAAAGGGCAGGCACTTTCAAAAAATACTTGGCTTGTTTGGAATAACCATCTGTCAAACAAACTAACAAAAACATTGGCTTCAGTGCCCACACTATGGTCTCACTGGTCTACACACACACCTAAGCTACACCCGTAGCTGACATCGTGAGACTCCAGCTGCCGTGCAAGGTTAATTCAAAGCATGCATGAATAGGAACCGGCAGTTGGAGTTGGGCCATATTATGTACGTTCTTGTTTCACTGATTTCTGTTGAGTCTTTCACAAAACAGAGCAGGACAGAGAAAAATTTGGAGCGGCTTTTATAGATACACCTGGCCGGACATATAATCACATAATGAAGTTGATGTAAAGTGATGAATGTAAGTCCAATACTCACTTTTAGCCCTGATTTGGTCTCCACCTTACCTTGCACGGCAGCTGGAGTCACAAGATCACATGAGAATCACAGGATCACATATCACACGAAAATCCATCTTATTAGACTACAAGTAATGCTTTTTGTCCGGCAGGCCAGATCACGGACCAATCAGCATCCTGTGAGGAGCTACTGGCAGCTCTACGGGCGTGGTTTTAGGTGATGAGACCAAAGTGTGAGATGACACGGAGAGACTGTTCGCTCTAAACAACAATGACGGCTCCTAAAGAGGATAGCGTAGATGTGGCGATAGCATCAGTTATATCAGAACTGGAGAGTATTTCTTCATTGAAAGAATATCAGATGGTTCTCAGATGGTTCTGTGTATCAAACCATCTGGCAGGTCAGGTTAGTCTCCACCAGCTCCTGAGAAAAAAAATGTCTGGCTCTTTAGCTGTTAAATGTGCCCACCAGCTCGTCTCTAACTGTGTCTGTCTGCTGTTTGGTGCTGAGCTGGTCGTGTGCAGTGGGTTTATCAGAGCTTTTTTCACTGAAAACAGCTGCTGGCTGCTGCTGCCGCTGGAAACAAGTTTGATACATGCAAAGGAGTGGCTGGGGATGGCCGGTGTCACGTCATTGGCTTTCACTTCGCTATGAGGTGGGTGTTTGGCCAGCAAGTGTGGTTGTGCCTGTATGGTTGAAGTCGTGCCATACCTTTAAGGGAGGAAACTCCTCTCTCAGCAACAACACAAACACATGCATGCACTGGAGCTTTCCAGTGGAACACAGCCCGTTCATTGAACATGCTCATGTTTTGGTGAACGGTATATGTATCCGTTTGCAACTAATGAGCGTGAACGTGAGCGGCGTTAACTCTCGGGACAGTGAAGTTCATGCACTGACTTTTGTTTTCAATGTAGTAAACCCATCCGCAGCAATGTAGACCCCCTCAGAGCAACTGCGCCGGATGTCTATTCACTTTGTCTGCGTATGGAGGAGGTCGGGGTGGATGGATGGGTCAAACACAAGATTGATCACATGAGAATATTATGATATGATTTATTGCTCAGTCCGTAGTCGCTAGTTTTGTTTGGAATGACAATCAACATGACACTTTGTGATTCTAATTATTAGTTTCTAACAAGCTTATTTCATTATAGCGGAGGTAAAAGCTTCCATGAAGTCAGATTATTATTATTATTATTATTATTATTATTATTATTATTATTTCAAAGTAGCCTACCTTTTGTTAAAGGCCTCATCAGCTTGTTGAAAGGCTGGTTATAGATCCATGACCACAAATACTGGTTTACAGGACAGAGCATTATTTATTATAATAAAGCTCAGGAACCTGAAGATGGTAATACACATTGTCGCTTTTTTCAGAAATCACGTCACACTAACTATACAGGTATAATGATCCAATCACTTCATGCTCGTCTCCTCAGATAAAAACCAGCCTGTAAACTGGTGTTATGTTACTGGTGTTCTATGGAAGGGATTACCTAACACCTTACAGTTTGTTATGCAGAACAACAGTCTTAAATATGGTCAGAACCTGTTCTTAATTCTTTAGCCTAAAAACATCCAGGCTATCAGCATATGCTAGGATGTTTTGTATACTATATGATTCAGATTAGTCATTTTGAGTTAATTTTAGAGGAAGACAGAACCGACCCAGTCTCACATCAAAATGAGTAATAGCCACGTTGGTCCACAGTGCAAAACTGGGTTGGATGGAACCCAGGGTTTGCATAATGCATTTTTGTTTGGTGGTTTTCTTGGAGTATTTGACTACTTAATAGCCTTAACTTTTGTAAATGAGCTCAGAAAAAGGTCCTATTTATTACTCAGTGTTGGCCTAATTGACTAGAAAGTTTCTGCAAAATAGGGGACTGACAATCAGCCGATATGTGTATGCATGTAGCGTATTAATTTATGTTTTAGCATATTATTAGTAGAATATTAATGGACTAAAAAAAATTCTGCATCCATACGTGTGCACATTGACATCCCTAGTGGCAACATCTAAACATCCCTTTGCCACCCCTGTTAAACATTCCTAGAACCACCACTGGTGGGATTGGCGATAGTTATCTTTGGGTTTGTCACCACGAGTTCCACCTTTCACATTTACACACCACGCCATTTGATCCATTCTTGATATATAAAGAGAAAAGTGCAGCTTTAAATATATTTGACTTATTGTACTTTTTACCACTGCTCAATATATTCCTTTTTTTATTCCATCGCAGAATAATCTGAATAATTCAGTGGAGACTGACCTTGGGCAAACACACTGCATTCCTCAGTCTCCCAGCTAACATTAGCATACCTGAGGGAGATCTCATAACCAGAGCGAGAGTTTATTTGGATTATTGTAAACAGAACAGGATGTTGTTGTTGTCGAGCCGGCTCAACAAAGATTGTTAGCATCCAGATATATTAACAGGATCACAGTGTGAATGTTTGATGCTGTGTACGATCATCACGCCATCATGTCATTGCCGCAGTTAATAAGTTGTCTGACGAGGAGACAATGGTGCTTATCGGAGCATAGACTGTACATAAACACATGGTGTAATCAAGGAGTTATCTGTAGAAACTGATAGCCTCTATCTCGGTGTGTATCTCAGTACTCTTATTTTGTGTCTCTCCTTGTTTGTACATGGATTACATAATATATCGACTGAATGAGCCATCAATGCCAACCCCAACCAGCCAGCAGCTGGGTCCTCCTTGGACCAAGGAGGAGCATCATCCTTGGTCTCTTTTCCTACCGAGGACTCCCTGATTTCCCAGGAGTGATTGCTCTGAGCTGTCAGCTTCAATAGAAGAGAAGAAGATTAGAGGAGAGAGAGAGTAGAAGAGTCATTTTCTAAACACAGTAAAACAAAGTATGTTGCATATATTTTCCTTCAAAGCAGGACCAAAGGATGGCACTATATATCTGTCCTTCCAACACTCTGGTTCAGCAAGTATTAGCCAGATTGCCATGAGATTTTCTCTGTGCGACTACGCTATACCGCAGCGCCATCAAGCAGCTGTTGTCAAACAGCACCGGAGTTTTGTCTCTTTGCTTCTATATTCTTTGGTATAACTGCCGTAACTTTCAAGCAATCCAAAACACAATAATAAGAATCTAAAAGGTATCCAGTGAATGTTTAAATGTCGGTGAATGACTCTACTACGACAGATTCTGGCCACCAGGGGTCAAAACAATCAAAACAAGCAGACATACATAATCGGCACTATTGTATATCCCCAGCTTATAAAGTTGTTATTCCTATATCATGTTGGCAAACAGCTGCCTATATTTACAACATCCAGCAGACGCAGAGCAGTGTTAACATTCTTTTGGAGTGGTGTTTGTGTCCACCTGACAAATATAATGCCAATGCTCACTCACCCGTTAAGCTCTGGTGTTGTGTCCAACAACTCCTGAGATCTTGGACTTTGTAGTCATTTGGTGCTGGGCAGGTAGCGTACACGGGGTTTGTCAGTGCCTTTTTTTTGCTGAAAACGGCTGCCTATGGGGGTTGATGAGAGAGGATTAGACTCAGCCATGCAGTAAATGTGAAGACTGTCAAACCTAAGCAATGAGCTAAAAGTGGCTCTACACATCGGTCACAATTTCGAAATAGAAAAGAATAGGCCTGTTTGAAGCAGTGTGTTGGATATCTTGGAGAGTGTTTGCTTCTAACAAGAGTAGAGGCCACACCGAATATTGTCAGCAACTACTTAAATAATTTCTGGGAAATAGCTACTCATTAGAAACCCTTTCAGCTCCACAACTATATTCTAGCAGTTTTGTGCTGTGGCCAGTGAGGACGCGTTAGACAGTCGCTGAACTCAGAGATGCCAGACTGCGTTCTGGCAGGTTCCTACACAGATAACACTCCTGGGCCTTTCCAAGCATTCTGTGGTTGCTCTTTAACGATAGAACAGAATGCAAACTCCCACTGCTTCAGATACTTGTTATAGTCCTGTAAGTACACACTGTACTATCAGGACTGTCTGATCAATGTGATATCGTATTAATCATATTGTATGTTCTTTAGATATCATCGGAGCATTGACAGAAAAAGGCAGGCCTCATTTTATGACTGGGTCATTATACAGTAATGTCTATGCATGCTGCATGTCCTACTCCTAATGAGTCGTGCTCCCTTGGCACACCAGCAGAAATGAGCACCTCTTCATGTATGCTTGATTGATTTTTCTCAAAGAACGGCTTTGTTCATGATTTGATATTCAATTCCCTGACTGACAATGTTGGTTGTAATGTAAAACAAATGAAGCAGTAGAGACGTAGTAGCACTCCCATTGGAGCCAACTTTACTAAACATATAGGGCTGCAGGATTTTGAGAAAATATCTAATTGTGACTGATATTGCAATTGCAATGTGATTTACGATATTAGACGGAATGATATTTTTTACATCATTATTCTCATTTTCACTGAAAAACCTTTAAAGCTTCAGTAGGCAGAATGTTTTTGGCATCATTGGGCAAAAAATCCATAATAACCTTTCAGTATATTGTAATTCAAGTGGTCTGAGAGAAAACTAGACTTCTGCTCCTCCTCATGGCTCTGTTTTCAGGCTTTAAAAAATCAAGCCCGTGACGGGAGACTTTGGCCAATCACAGGTCATTTCAGAGAGAGATCGAGCGTTCCTATTGGCTGTACTCAGGCTGGTGGGCGGTGCTTGGTATTTCCTCAGCTGTTCTCAACATGGCTGCTGGGTCAAAGACTTTTCTCATTTTACAGCTAAAAAGTACACTACAAGATGATTCTGAAAACATTAGAGGCGAGAAATAGGCATTACAGTAACAGAATATTGATTCATATTTGATCAGCGCTGCCTAGTTTGACCGTTTGGTCGGAGTTTGCGAGTGATTGACAGCTGCTCAGTGACGGCAGACTCCAGCTTGGCTCTGATTGGTTCTATTCTTCCGGTCTGTGAAATCTTGCAGACGCCGTTAGGAGCACCGGAGGACACAGAGGCACATGATGTGTTTTATTACCTGTCTAATGCACTACTGTCAGGATATAGTGACCGTTTTATAAAAATAACTTTTTTAAATAATATTTGCTCCATTTCTACCCACTGCTGCTTTAAACGATTATGGTGTGATTTTAACGGGGATCTGTACCAAACAAAGATGTTTTCTTTAGTCTGTAAAATATGATGTGTAGGCCAGGGCATATCTGCAGCAAGACAACAATTTAAAATGGTATTTTGACACACATTTCAGTGATTTGAAAATTGCAGTTGGCCATATTGCGATTTCGATAAAATTTCGATAAATTGTGCAGCCCTGTAAACATACAGTGAATAATATGTGCAGTGTGAGACTGGCACTAACCTAACCTAAAGGTGATGACAAGGTGCTTGTTTTTAATTTGTATCCTTCCGCACTTAATATATGACTACAAAACTGACCCGAACTATTATTATTCTTCTCTAGTGAAAGTGACTTGGTTTCTGGAAGAAAAAAAAAAAAAAAGCAGCCTCAACAAAGTCAACAGTCTTTTGGGAGCAGTGCTTTTTCCTCCCTGCCTATTTTTACTAACTGGGTTGGAACTAAACCTTTAAGTAACATGGCAGTTGTCTCATCCGACTCGAAATTGGGTCATATCGCCCTTCAGATGAAGAAAGGTTTTACTAAATAACTGACGATTGAAAGTCTCTTTAACCTGTTCCTCTTTGACCAACCCCTTTCTCCCAAATCCGCAGGAGAGAAATGATTAGAGCTTTAACTGGGGCATTTTTATATAAAGACAACCCCCTCTGCTGCAGCCCTCGGTTGTGGTCGGCTTTATGGATTGCAGTTCATTTATATCTATATATTCATACAAGGCTTTTTTTTTTTTTTCTCTGACACATCTGATGGGGTTGCCCGTGCAGCGGCGGTCTCTCAGGGAAGAGCTTATGAGATTACAGTGTGTTGAATGTTTCATGCAAAATTGAAAGAGGGATGCTTTTCTCCCCGGCAGCGAGGAGAGTGACTCAGAGAGGAAACATGTTACCTACTAAAATAGGTCTGACTGGCTGTTAGGAAGACGCACCAGAGGGACATGATCGGGGCAAAGCATCTAATCTTCAAAGACATGAGAATGAGATAATTCAATACCAAACAAAACACACAAAAAAAACAAGCAAGTTTGAAATGGTTGGTTAGCATTGGCATAAGCAAACAAATGACCAGTTAACCTGCTAATGAATCAGCCTCTTTTTTCAGCGATTCAAAAAATAGTAATAATATGAATACATTTTATTTATATAGCACTTTTCAAAAGTTACAAAGTGCTTCATAAGGCAATAAAAGCAAGATAAATGAAGCAAAAAGTAAAAACCTTTTAATAGGTCTGGTGTCATGCTCATTCCCTCAGCAACAATTGGCTAATCTGAGCTTTGTAGGCAGCTCTATGAATGGGGATGTCATTTTATAATGGCAAGAGAGGGATGATAAGCCAGGTTTGAGCAGACGTGCAGGAGAACAGAATGATTGATCGAGTTGAAAGCAGCACTCAAATGTAAAAGCATTCAGACTGAGCAGTCACCTCTATCAGCTGTTAAAAGTAGGTCATTAGAGAACTTCACAATGGCTGTCTCTGTGCTATGGTGAGCTCTAAATCCCGACTGAAAACTATTACAAATATTATTATTGTTCATAAAAGAGATTCATTGAGTTGAAATGACTTACTCCAGCACCTTAGATAAATCGATAATTCACTGAGATCCAGATTTTTTTTTAAAAATCAATATGATAAAAGGTCCCACAGTTGGTTGGAATAATGTCTAAAACACAGGTAGAGGATTTCATTTGAGAAATTAATTTACATAATGCTGAGATGTCAATAGTTTGAAACTGGGCGAGGAAAACAAGATTATTGTTGAAGGTGGGTGGAGACTTTCTATCCTCCCAATAAAATGGGCAGCAAATGTCTCTGTCCAATCATAACCAGGTTCAAGATCTCTGCTGAGCAGAGCTGATTACCTTAAATAAGACTGTGTTGATGTGATTATTTTTGGATATTATGTCAGAGCAGTTTCTTGTCTCTTTTTACTGCTGTCTCGTAGTTTGTCAAATTCCGCAGCTTGGTCAGCGCCACTCGGCGTCTGATACCGACGCACGGAGGCACCCTTTAAGTTTCAAGTTTCAAGTTTATTTGTCATATGCATTTAAAAGTACAGTGTACAGTGAAATGCAATGAAATGCATTTTACCCTGGCTCTCTCTCAGCCCTTGAAATCTATAAATAGTACAGTTGATAAATACTACAATAAATAAGACAATACCTAAGAATAAAATTATAAAACAACCTAAAACATCCATAAAACAATCCACAGCTCTGCATTCATTTAGTGCTCCTGTTCAGTAATCTGACCGCCTGCCTGAGGGTAAAAACTGTCTCTGAGGCGAGAGGTCCGAGCTTTGATGCTCTGTAGGCGCTTCCCTGAAGGGAGATATGAGAAAAGTGTATATGCTGGATGACTTGTGTCCTGCATGATACAAAGAGCTTTCTTCCTGCAGCGAGTGGTGTAAATGTCCTGTAACTGTGGTAACGGTGATCCAATAATTTTTGATGCTGTTTTCACTGTCCTCATCAGGAGTTTGTGGTCATATGATGTAATGTTGCCAAACCAGACCAGTATGCATCCAGTTAAGATGCTTTCTATTGTGGACCGGTAGAAGTTGATGAGGGTTTTTGTGGACATACCAT